>CAEGAE010078766.1:0-60439 GCA_903067095.1 Girardinus metallicus | reverse complement strand
TATTTTGGTAATTTATATATATATATATAAATTACCAAAATATTCACAGATAGTAAAGTCTACATGTGGAATCATATTACTGTGTCCAACTGTCATTTTAGCCAAATGCATATTAATTTAAAAAATAACAAATTATCATAATATTCTCAAATAGGCTACATGTGGTGTCATATAGACAGTATTTCAATGGTGTTTCAGGATTAAAATGTTATTTGTCATTTTACACCACATTTAGCCGAATAGATATTGATAAAAATCCACAAATCAACAAAAATTACAAAAATATTCTCAAATAAAAGTGCAATAATGAGCTTCTTAAAGAAACAAGAACCCAGTTTCAAGGTGCCAAATTGTGAAGTCAAATTTCTTTAAAGTTATATTTGACATATAGATCATGTTTATAATGACTGAAGGTAACATAGTTATCATACTTGATTGTGCTGTAAAAAGACACTACATGCCTGGAAAGTATACAATACTGCCCCTTCTATAAATCCAAATCCAATAACTGTCAGACTGGTTTTAATCCACTTCCTTGAGTCAATACTATGCAGAACCAGGTTCTTTTGGATATGTCACTCCCACCTTTACACATCTAGAGACTAATATTTTTGCTATTACTTCTCTGCTTTGAAATCAAACATCTTAAGTGTTACTTATTAACATAAGTAGTTGGACGGAGGAAGATGAGATATTTCTGATTCCTACTAAAGCAGCTGATCATTTATCCGACTGGAGCTTTGAACTTCCAGAAGGGCTCCAGTTTCCGAACTTGTCGATCAGACAGCTTTATTGGTCCCAGCTGCCTCCTCAGAGACCCGGAGGCTCTACAGATGACCTTTAGAGACAACCTTTACTCGCCTCTGGAGCCGACGTCGTTGAGTTTGTAGATTCTCATTAAGCTGTGAGAGCCGACTGAAGGCCGCTTCTGACGCAGACGTCTGATGTCAGAGAGGCGACGGTTAACGTTCTGCGTGTCAGCGTTTCAGACGGATGTTTCACATGCTGCACTCCATTCATGTTGAGGGTTTGATCTGATATCTGCAGACTGAAGAGTCTGCCGCCGAACACCACGCTGCCGCTAACGTGGCGAGGTCAAGCGTTTGACAGGACCTTAATTTAACATTTGACTCGGACTCAATTGTGCCACCTGCTGGCAGAAGTTGAGTTGAACGTCCATGCTACATGTTCAGAGACTTTATATTATGAACCATATGAAACAGTGGGACAGTTTTGGAATTTGATATAAAGTGACATCTTAATGAATCAGAATATCGTTGAATGATCAACAAATTAGACACAGTGAGATATTTCAAGCATTTATTTTTACTGATTTTGATAACTATGAGCTATAGCTAATAAAAAAAACAAGATTTGTCTTCTAATAAACTCATAACCTTACAAACACTAACATTATTAATGATTTAAATACAAAAATTACATATAATACAAACTCTTGTGTATATACAATGGCCTACACATTGATGGGGAACACGGCTTTATCCAGCAGACAACACTAACACTCATCAAGGTCACTGAAAAAGAAGCTGGCAGTTTAGAGTGTTATTGAAAGTTGAGTGGAAAGAAAAACTGTGATAAGCAATGATAACCAGAACTTTTTCAATGATATCCTAATTTATTGAGATGGTCCTTATGTGAAAGTAGAAATGCTTATGAATATGTTCAACCAAAGTTTGGCACTGCAGAACAGGCTCATCATCACACAAATAGCAACAACAAAACAGATTGTCATTAAAAAAAGTTGTTGTTTTTTTCCGTTTTAAAGTAAATGCTTAAGTTAAAATCTGAAAATAAAATAAAAATTTAATGTTTAATTTGATTACATGTATATTAATTTACCATTTTACCTCGTATTAAGGCCCAACTAGTAAACTGTTGCTCTAGTTCCCCTTCATCCTATAGTAATCAATATTTTTGCTTCCTTCTGTATTTTGAATGTACAAATTTTTAAACTGATTTTTACAAAAAGGCTTTAAAAGTAGTTGAAAACAAGCCAGGTGTGTTGGGAGTGGCGAGATAATTATCTATTTATTCATCTGTCTACTGGGGATGAATGGATGGGTATTTGGAATATAACCCATCTGTCAGTGGGCAAAAGTAAAATCAAAGTAATGTGACATAAAATGTGACACTAATGAACATTTTATGCACACATTCCTGTACAGAAACAGCTATTGTCCATCTTTCCATTAATCAAAAAATCTCGGAAATGGTTGCCAAGTGGCGTAATAGCCAGCTTAGAGGGAGCATCTCAGCTTTTCAAGTTTAAAATACTGAACTGACTGGCCAGAAGACTGCAATGGATGCACTTCTACTTTTAGCCTAGAAAACCTTAACTTAAATGCTAGGCTAACCACTTGACACATGTCTTGGGAAATGGAGAAAAGTTTTCAGTATCGACAAGAATCAGAATTGGCCGGTCAGGCTTTTCGAAGAACAGTAATCAGTCTGAAAACTTCAGTCGGTGCACCCTTATTTTTAGCCTGGACTTTAGCATACATGCTGGGCTAACCTATTGATACATGTCTCGGGCAAGTTTGAAATAAAGAGAAGCTTCCAACACAAACCAATATTTCCATATCAGGCAAATTCAACTTGTTTATGAGCGGTACGTGCATTTTATTTATGTAAAATGTTCAGAGCCTTAATAGATAATGAGAAATTATTATTTTACAATGGAACTATATAAAAAAGCATTCATATCTTCTCACAGAACAGCCGAGATTAAATCATGCACATTAACAAGGAGACTTTTAAAGGTAGTTCGCTGCACCGGATTTTCTTTGGAGGTGTGAGAATGAAAGGATCAGACTTATATTTGTAAAAAGTTCCTTTTCTGTCGTGTTGAATGTGCAGACAGCAGCAGGCCTTGCCTCGTGATGATGCCATGGAGAATCTTATGTCAAAGAACCAACTTCTAGAGGAGAGACTCCACTCCTTAGAGAGGCAGATATCCAAGGAACCCCCTTCCAGAACCTCGGTAAAGTGTTTAAACCGTGTATTTATTGCTCAAATATGGTCGTTTGACTTTTTTTTAATCTCATATCAGATGTCCCTGAATTATTACTCGTTAAAACAAAGCTCATAATCACAGGTAAAGCTGAAGTAATAAACGAAAGAGTTCAGGTATTTAAAAAAAGAATAGTTTTTGGCCTCAGTAATGGAAAGAAGCCCTCATTTCTCCTTTTTAGTCAAAAGGAGCAGTCCAGTAGGAATATTGTTCTGGTGTTTTACCATCAAAGCGCTAAAATACATGGAAGATTAATAGTTTATTTGACATAGACAATACTTTCTCTTGTTTCGGAGGGCTGGAATCTGGGAGCAAAGTCAACAACAGAGAACATATTTATGCTGTATTAACCAGCATTTCTTCTGTTTAAGAGCTCGCCTGGAAGACATGAATATGAGCATCATATTTCACAAGCATGGCAAGACATCGCATTTACCGCAAGATGTAGTACTTGGCCTATGCTCTGTTTGAAGGCCTGGAGATGTTTAGCAGTCTATTCATCAGTCTTCCTCTGTTTCTTCATCTTATTCCTACCTTCCTGGGTTTGATCTGATTCACTGCCTGCGAAGGTGAAAGACTTCTCCTCCTGGGCGGTTAACGGGATTTGTTCGCTCACGTTTGATGTTGAGGATGGAGCGTCGTGCTCTCGGCTTCCCGAAACCCCCGACCCCGCAGGAGGTGCCCTCGGCCAACAGGGGGAGCCCACGCAGTGCCAGGTGGGTGGAGGAGAGGACCTGGATGTGGATCACCTGGAAGATGAAAGACAGACAACAGCAGTTGTTGGAGAAAATGAAGAAAGCATCCCGGTTGGATGTGACGTTACGGAGCCTGTGGAACAGGAAGAACCGTCCGACACAAAAGGGAATGGCGCCGATCCCGATGATCGGTCAGAACGGACGGAATCCATCTCATCTCCGTCTGCAACACGGGCAGCGACAGACGGTGGAACGAGCGAAAGCGGGAAGAAACCGGGCGATCCTGACCCAGATGGTGAAGGCATGGATCCCAATGATGATGATGTCGGAGTTATCCCGGAGTTAACCCAGAAGGCCGAAGAACAGGTGGAAGAGAAAGAAGAAGATGTGACAAAAAGAACGGAAATAGAGGAAGATGACCAGGATTCTCTCTCAGCTGATCCTGATGTTGATTCTAGTATCACTCTGAGCAAACGCCCAGACAGAATTGTCCTGGCAAAAAGGGGTGAACAAACACAAAAACAGGAAGTTGTGAAGTATCAGAAGGTATTCCAGCCTGTGTATCCCCCCCAGACCCTCCTTTAAACCCTGGCTGCTGAGGTGGTAGAGCTGTGATAGCATTAGACATGGCAGAACCAGAGCTACACACACCCAGTGAAATGTCTCGTTAGCGTTTCCTCCCTGTCATTGTCCATCACAGCCTTCAGGTTTCCACTTGCTCTTTGTATTTACCCCTTGATTTTTGTCACGTCACAACCAGAAACTTTAGCATATTTTATTAAGAACCTATGTGAGAGACCGACACAAAACATGGTTGACATTATGTGTTCTTTTGCATTCAGCTTCCTGAAGTAAATACTTTGTAGAACCACCTTTCAGTGTAAAGTCTTTCTGGGTCTAAACTCTGAAACTTTTGCCCGTTCTTTGTATCCTGGCCATGGCCTCCCTGCACGCTACTGCTCGATTCTCATCCCCAGGCTGTGTTCTTTGTTTGGAAGGAGACAGAATGGGAACATCAGTTTTCAAGCCTCTTTTCTGCCATTTTTCAAAACCATGTATAGTTTTCCGTCCACATTTGTGTTGGTCTATCACATAAAATCCCCCCAAAAAACACAGAAGTTTGTGGTTTTAAGGTTACAAAATGTAAAAAAAAAAAAAAAAAAGACACTAGCTGTGTTTCCATTCTAAATGTTTCAAATTTGGGAATGTTGGGGAGCGACTTTGTCAATATTCCGCTAATGTCAAAAAGCGGACACCATTCACACCATTTCTGTTAATGAAATGGTGTCAATTAATGAATAAGTTTGTTTATGAGGTAAGTCATTAAAAACATGCTGTGTCATCACCGTCCAACCACTTCCTGTCGTCGTCGTCTTTGTGGTTTGAAGCAGTGGAAATATCTGGTCATTGGTCGTGTGCAAAAAAAGTGTTGCCATTGCAGTTTTGCAAAATAAACCAATTTAGATACATCCAAAAAATCCATCTAATCTTTTTGACAAAACTTTTTCTCTAAAAATAAATACATTTTTTTTCCCAAAAGTACAAATTTATTTTCAGAACATCAAACTGCACAGTTATATGGTCAATGGAAACACAGTTACTGTTAACCATTTTCCTCCCTACAGCTTTTCCCTCCACTGCACTTTCTCGGTACTCAACCGTTGGACGCGTGTGGCTCATTCTGAGACTTTGCCGTTCTTTAGACTTCGGGACGCGGGACCGGGACTCCATCACAGAGAGATCAGGACATCTCAAAGGAAAACCTGAAGCTGGCCTCAGAGAACTTGGAGCTGCACTTCCAGCTGGAGCAGGCCAACCAAGACTTACCCAGGTTGAAGGTACGACCAACCCAGCACCCCTCTAGCCTAGCACATGTCCAAACATGCTGATCTTACAAAGAAACAGTGCCAATTTTGAGGATTTTACAACTGAAAGTTAGTCTTTTATATAGGCCTGTCACAATAACATATTTTGCTGGACGATAAATTGACCCAGAACTTATTGCAATAAATGGTAATATTGTTGTTTTGAGACCATTTTCAAGTGACATAATAGTAATAATGGCATAATAAAGCAAGAACACATTCTTAAGGACCAATAAACTTTGAATTTCAATGAACATTTAAATACTAGAACTGGAAGGCATTTGAAATATCCAAAATAAATAAACAAATTAAATAAATTATGAAGTCTCTGTAAACAAAATAGTCTTTCAAAGAAAGGGATAGTTGAGACCAAATCACCAGACCGGAGATCAGTTTTGGTAGAAAGAGAGAGAAAAGAGAAAACTGATAAATCAAGCAAATTCAAACTTTTAATTTATCATGCGATTAACTGATTTATTGTTTATGGCGACAGGCCTACTTTTATATTTCTATTTCTTTCTATTTATACTTTTAAATAGAAAGAACACCTTTTAATTTTATGGGTTTAGATGTTAGAATACAATAAAGAGATCTTGTCATTTAAAGGATCTAAAAATATTCAGATGTAAAAGAGCAAAACTGAATGCATACTGTCATTATTTAATGAAGACGTGTGTTAAAAAAAACAAAAAAAAAACCCAACAACCCGTGGTTTAAAAGCTGGTAGATCCGCTGTAAGCAGCAATAACTTCCAGTATTGAGTTACGTCGTCATGGAGGAATTTCAACTCTCTTCTTTACAACATGCCTTCTATTCTTGGAGGTTTTCTGCACAGCTGGACGGTTTCAAGACCCAGTGTGGCCCAAACTCCAGCTGTCTGACAGATTTCTGCGCTGCGGTAAACAGATGAGTCTGTTGTTGATTCTGTGACCCAGTTCCACAACTGCAAAACAACACTAGCTCATCGCTCCAACAATCACTCCTCCACCACCATGCTTTAGAAGAGCTAAGTTGTGCTGCTCAATTCTGTTTTTAGAAAGATGAATCAAGAAGAGTCTTGCTTGTTTTGCTTTTTTTTGTTTGTTTGTTTGTTTTTTTTCACATACCAATGGAGGCCTAAAGACTCTTAAATGGGGCTCTTTGGAAATTAGAATTAGAATTTCAGGGTTTCCCCCAGAAAACTTGCTAAGCCTGGTGGTAGGCGCTAGGGCAGTCATTCATAAACCAGCCCACTGTGTTTTACTATAAGGTACGGTAGCCGACAGGTGCAACACATAGCAAACGGCGAAATGTGCTGCAAACAGGTGAAACGGCGGAGAAATCGGCAAAACCAGGTGAAAGCACATGTAAAAAAACAAATGCAACAGAAAAGCGATGCAAACCAAAAAAATGCTGACACATGAATATGTTCTGTTTCAGCTCCTTTAAGAAAGACTCTATAATTCAAAGCAGGTGTGCTTTTTTTTTTTTTGCTTTTTTTTAATCATGACTGTAAATATATGTATATTTTCTGTTTCTGCAGAATCAGGTTGCAGATCTAAAGGAGATGTGTGCGGCTCTGAAACAGGAGAGAGCGGAGGCCGAGAAGAAGCTGGCACACCTACGGGGAGTAAGAGAGCTTTGCTTTGCTGTGCAGACAGATGGGTTTTTTTTTTTAGAAACACTCCAGGAATATAATTTAACATAATTTAATTTAAATTGATAAAAGCAACTTAAATCTGCAGTATGTAAGTTTTAAAAAATAAATATATATTTTAACATATTTGTTGAACCATGAATGTCATAGTGAAAAAAATCAATCTCCTCCTCCCTGAGCTAGTCTTACTGTCAAATAAATTCACAGCTCCCAGTCAAAAACAACCAATCACAGCTGGGAGGAAGGTCTTAGCGCTGTCAATCAATGCTACTCAATGTGCTAATGGTGGAGAAACAACTCACCGTTCCAGGAAAACTGTTCATCCGCCGTCATCGGCGGCCATGCTAACTAGCTGTAGTATTCGTGGCAGGTTACGTCATGGTGAATCAGCTTTTGCAAAGGTTGCAAGGCGTGGAGCATGAAAGTGATTGACAGCGCTAAGACCCTCCTCTTGTGTCTGATTGGTTGTTTCAGACTGAGTGGTGCATTTCTGCAGTTTGTACAGGGAACACTGGGAGAAGGCAGAGGAGCTCCGTTTTTTTTTTTCCCACATGTACAAAACCTTATACTGTTATGACATATTGAAAATTTTAACAAATATGTAAAAAACATATGTTTTTTATAAGTTACATACTGCAGCCTTAAGGTTCAACATTTTCCTTAAAACCTGTCCTCCTTCAGGCTGGTTACAGCGGCAAAACAGTCCCTGAGCTGGAGAAGACCATTGGACTGATGAAGAAGGTGGTGGAGAGGGTACAGAGGGAGAACGAGGTGCTGAAGAAATCCAGTGGCCGTGCAGAGCAAGACAGAGTTGCCACTTTGGAGAAGGAAAACGAAAAGCTGAAGGTCGGCACGCTGTTTGCTTTCCACTTCAAGCGTAGCTGAGTTTTGTTTCTGCAGATGACAGGAAAACGTTGCTTTTCTTCCAGGCTGACTATGAGAAGCTGAAACATCAAAGCGAAGCTGAGCTGAGCGCAAAACTGGAATCCAAAACCAAAGGACTGGAGAGGATCGTGGTGGAAAACGAGCGCCTCCGCAGAGAGATCAAAAGGGTGACTTTTTATTTATGTTCCATCAGTTTTCCGAGTGCCAGTTTCTCGTCCATGGTCTGGTCTGAGTGTCCGCGTTGCACTTGGGCAGGAAGTGGAGGCGGCGGAGAAGCTGAGAGTGAGCAGGACGAGTCTGGAGGCGACCAATGAGAAACTGGAGTCTGAGCTGGAGGAAACCAGGCAGAGGCTGCGAGCAGCTCTGTCCAAAGCTGCCGCTGTGGGGCCCGAAGGCAAAGCTTCCAGGGCCACTGTTGTTGCCAGGTCAGCAAAATCTGCAGCGCATGCAAAAGTATTCACACCCTCAACCCTAGAAATCTGCCACAATTTAGGATTTTACACAACAAAAAATGGAATGTGTTTTACTGGGATGTGACACAACAGACCAGCACAAAGTTTCACATAATTGTGATGAAAAGTGTGGCAAAATTTAAAATGTTTATACCGAACAACAGCATTGTTGATACTCCACCTCGACGGGCTGGGTATGGAGAGCATTAGTGACAGAAACAGCTCTGGAGGCTAAAGTGGGAGAATCTGTTGATTGGACAAACAGACTCCACAAATCTGGTCTTTATGCAAGAGCAGCAAGTTGAAAACTATTGGTAAAAGCAGCAGGTCTTAAAGGTTTTAAAAAGTCATCACGAAGTTTCAGTTTTAGGCCTCTAATTAGTCTTAAACATGACAAGATCTAAGACTTCTAGTTAAGCGAGCTAAGACTTAACTAAGGGAAAACCTTGTCTCCACAGGACTGTGTGTTGTTCTGACTGTGTGTTCAACTTGCAGGATGTTTGAGAACAAGATGAAGGAGTTGGAGGAGCAGCTCTCCCAGAAGACCTCCAGCGTGTCGGAGCTCAAGCAGCAGCTCAAAGAGGCCAAGGGACGTGAGGAGAGGGCCGAGACGCGGGCAAGGCAGCTCCAAGATCAGGTACTGGATAATAAGAGTCGAGTTGGAACAGACTGACTCGCTGACTGGAACTATCATCCCTGGGGGATAACTAGGCTCCTGAAAACATTACTGCTGTTAGAAATGATTTTAATTGTATGTTGTAAAATAATACAAGAAAAAAAGACTTGCCAATGTTGACAGGAGGTAAACTTTAAGCCTGTTTGTTGCTCATTAGGTTGACTTGTTACAAAAGTTTCCAGCAGCTCCAAAGACTAATGTGGGGAGCGCCAAGGATCTCCAAGCTGTCAGGTATGTAAATTACCTTTATGTGATTTTTTTTTTTTTTTTTCATCATCACTCCACATGTATTTGGACCATACTGTAAAACAGGCACTGTGGTGGCCCTACATGAGTTTGCCCATGTAGGACCCATGTAGGCAGTGACCCATGTGGGGCCATCGTGGAAACCGCGGACAAACCCATTTGGGTCCCATATGGTCTGCTTTCTTATTTCCCATGTGGGGCCCACCTAGGTGTGCTGGCTGTTTAAGGTGTAGATGCTGCATTTGATTAAAAAATGTTTCTATTTGAGCTAGCTTACCATTATTGGGGCAGACTCACTCGAACCATAAATGGTTACTAGGTCAGTGTTTTTCAAAGTGAGGGCCACTGGGAGGCGCTAGGGAGACTCGGAAAGTTGGAGGGAAGATGGAAAAAAAATATTTTTTTTTTATTTTACTTTTTTAAAAACAAAAAAAAATTAAATCTGATGTGTTTTTCAATTAAAAACACATCAAAATAACTTCTTAAAATATTACTTGCCATGCCCATCTATCTGATTGGCTACCAATTTATTGGGCTAATTTCTCCTCTAGACAGCAAAGCTAACATAGCTAGCAACCACGAAATGGACAAGTGTCTGAAAAAGACTAAAGGAACCTAAGAACTACAGTTGGAGTGATATAAAATTTGATGTGTGATTAATTTTAAAAAATACACATTTTCTTATAATCAAAAGAGAAGATTGTGGTGAAGAATTTTTACTGTCTGGTAATATATTGTGACAAGAGCATCTGATGATTAAATTAATAATATATTACCAAAGACCACATGGGCAGCTAAAATCAGTTTAGCATTCATGCTAAATCAAAGTAATAATTATTGAATGGTGAATAAAAGTGACAAGAAACATTCTAAAAGTTGACATTTACATATTTTGTTGCATTGTCTGTTTGTTTACAAAGAGGGATCACCAACCAGAAGCTAATGGCGATTATTTAGGGGTATTAGAGTAAAGAGGTACAGAAATGCATACATTTCCTTTTTCCTTCCACTGTATTTATGAACTTCTTTGTGTTGATCAATGATATAAAATCCCATTGAAATACATTGGAGTTTGTGGTTGTTATGCAACATATGGGAAAGTTGAAGGGAATGGATGCTCATACAAATCAAGAGAAACATAATGTACATAAAGGTTAGTGATCATTTACATTGGCAAATTCTTCAAAAGTCAAATAGAATTTTTCTGATTCTTGCACTCGAGATGCTGCATGAACACACACTTAATCAGGGAGATGACCAGTTGACTCTATTTATTTATCTGAAGACTGGAGAGCGCCGAGCCGGAGAGGACGACCGTGGAGCCGAAACAGAAGCTGAATGACGTCCCGGCGCAGGATGCTGGAGTTTCTCCAGAACCTGGTGAATCTTCACTTTTCCCCTTCTATACTAATGCTGTTCTTTAACAAAAACTGTTACCATGACGCAACTTGAACTTAATCTAGTCAGGCACCTCGTGCACATTCTGTTGTAGGTTAATTACTATGTTGCCAAAAGTCACTTTCCTTTACACATGAACATTATTAATATCCCATTTTTAACATGGAGTCGGCCCACCCAAATATTTTAGCTTCAACCTTTCCAAAAAGGCTTTCTACAAGGAGAATTTTGACCTTTCTCCCACAAGTGCATCAGGAAGGTCAGACACTGATGTTGGACGAGAAGGTTTCTGCTCCAATTCATCTCAGAAGTGTTCTGTCTTATTGAGGTCAGGACTTTCTGCAGGGCAGCTAGGTTCTTCTCCACTAGACTCACTCGTCCGTGTGTAAAGCTTCGTTCACACAGCAGGTATCCATGCTTAATTCCGATGTTTGTTTTTCTGCGCGGTCGTTCACACTGCTAATGAAACCGTACTGTGAACGGTCTACTACCCCGAAGCGACCCGCGCCCGCATAAGGACATCACTGATGTCACACAGCAGCGCTCTGTTTGTAGAATAATGGAAGGAGCTGTTTATTGATCGCTTTCAGAGTTAATTCAGAAATAAGAGCTGATGGTGCTGCTGTCACAAAATTACAACAAAACGATTTTTTTTTTTTTTTTTTTTCAAGGTTTTGTTGGCTCTACTGGCCTTTATTTGAAAGTAGTTTGACAGGAAACAGGGTAATGAGAGAGGAAGACATGCAGCAAATGTCGCCAGGCCGGGAATCGAATCTGTGACCATCGCCACGAGGTCTAAGGCCTCAATACGTGGGTCGTGCCGTGCCCCTGTGCCACCACAGCACCCAAACAACAAAACAATATTTAGTCTAGCACTGACTGCAACTTCTGCACAGAGGCCTGTCTGGATGCATAGTCGGAGCTAAGAGTGGTGGGGTTGTGACGTGATGCGCTTCACTAACACAGACTTCTTTCATAAGTTCATGATTAGCCGGATGTGGTCATTTTCAGCCATTGTCTACGTCCATATTTATAGGAACTGGCTTCTTCTGGCGCAGAATTATGACTTGTGTCTCATGTCTGTGACTCAGAAGTCGGACAAAATGTGAAAAGACTGTTCAGACTGCGGACGTACGTCTCCGAATTAGCACCACATATGGAAGTGGCACAAATTGCATTGCTTGAGGCTGAAAATATCAGAACTACGTCGTTCACACTGCTGTGAAAAAGCCGGATATCATAAAAAAATTTAAAAACCGAATTTGTAGATGTAGCATTTTGGTTTTGCGCTGCACACTGGTGTGGAGTTATTTTCAACAAATGGGCCATACCTGAGACTGGTTCCATAGAGGTAAAATTATAACTGAATTGTAATGAAAAACAATCCCACCGCAAAATCTCTTTTCCTCCAAAACCTTCCACTAAAGTGAAATTAGGTAAATAGCATTCTTCTGGCAACTGCTGAACCCAGACATTCCTGTAGATTGTCAAGAGAGAAGAATGACTCAGTGGTGTGTTCTCAGTCCTTCTAGCTGTATAGTGTAGGTTAATGGGAAGCGAACCCTGATCTCCAATTTTGTATTCAAAGGTCATGGGAACCTGAAAAGGCTCCTACAGGCTGCCGAAAGCCAGAAATCTAAACTCCAAGTAGAGGTGAGAAAGCTAAGGAAGGAGCTGGGGAACTTCGACCCGAACTTTTTTGAAGAGCTGGAGGATTTGAAATACAACTACAACCTGGAGGTGAAGAAGAATATCCTGCTGGAGGAGCAACTGAGGAAGGTGTGCGATCAGTTTGGTGTGACGGCTGATATGCCCAGCGTGTCCATCAGCTAACGCACGGTTGTCCACTTAACTACGAGTTTGCTACTGTTCTAATTATGTTCTGGGTTTTTTGTTTTTTTTACTGTCAAAATCAGCAGAAACAGACAAGCAGCACTCTTTTTTTTTTTTCCTCCAACATCAGCTGTGTGTTATTACAGAGTTATAGTTTTGTAATTATTATTTATAAGAAATTCCTCTGTATTTTCCAATAAAAACAAGTTCATTTTGAATGGTCAGAATTGTCCTTTTATTCATCACACAACAGAAGATTGTATGTACAGTATTTACAATAATACATTAAAGTCATGCACTTCTTTTTCAAAGACTATTACAAACCGTCTTTATGTTTAAATCTGAAACACTGTGTGGTTGAAACTTCACATTTCACCTAAAGAATGAGGACTCCCTGTCCATGGAAAACCTTTTTTTTTTTATTAAGACTTTCTGCCAATTCTGTTCCCCAAAGATAGATTTTCTGTTAGAGAGCGTCATCCTTGTCGTCTCGGCTAGAACTGCACGTCCTGCAGCTGACTGAAGCGCTGTCCGTTCAGCAGGGAAAACCACGACAACAAGCCCTCACTGCTGCTGTAGGCTACGGACGCTCCCCCGAGGCGGACCACCGCGGGTCTGCTGGCAAGGCGAGTTTCACCGTCCGGCCACCTCAAGCCCAGGTGATGCCGGTGGATCTGCAAACATAAACACACAGTGACTCAACCAAGAGGCTTCAGAGATGCAAAGTAGGGGCCCACTGATTGCAGTTTTCTGGCTGACCGACGATCTTTAAAAACCGATTACGATTTCTGGCCGATGCTGATTTTTTTTTTTCTTTTTTTTTTTTAAACACTAAAAATAGTGACAAAGTTGTTAGGTTGGAAGCGGTGAAACTTACTGTTAATGGCACACGTGTGCACATGACCTGGTGGTCTCAGACCTTTGCTAAGGTAGATAAGATCGGTTTCATTGGCTAATTACTGATTTCCCAAAATGAAAAAGGCAGCATCATGTGTTTCCCAGCCATATATTGCCATTTTATAGCACAATTAAGTAACTTTTAACTTCAGTTGTTGTAAAAATGCTAGGTATATCAAATGGCTTAAAAAGAACCTTGACCTTTTAACTTCTTGAAATTGAGCCTCTATCTTTTTAAGAAACTCCTGGTTTTTCTCAAACTCGGCCTTCAGGAAGTCATCACAACATGGCTCCTCTATTAACCTTTTAATAACGTTTTTACCAAGAAGTAGCTTGTATAATGAGCTCAGCAAATGCATAGTTCCACCAGGTGTTTGCTAATTTCTGCTTGCTAGTCTGAAGGAGCCGAGTGAATCAGTCGTGGTGGAGGGAAGCTTGGAAACTGCAGCTCAGGGGAGGGGCTTCTTCTTGAAGGCGGGGCTAGGTCCACCCAGGCGTTTTGCACGGCTGAATGGTTGCCATTCAGCCGTGGATGGCAACCATTCCTCAAACATGCATGAAAGAGTCAAAGCAACACTTCAGGTACGTTTTTGATGCGGGAATAACATTATAACACGATGTAAAGCTCAAAAAAGTCGCTCATACAAAATACTTCCCCTTTAAAACATTTGAAATTGTTTTTGTAGAAATCTAAACATAGCCTCAGTGACAGAATATTGGCTCCTCCCACCTTAATCAGCGTGCCGTCGTTGCAGTGCCACACGATGCCCTCCACTCGACCTTCACAGTTCTCCTGGAACCAGGAGCGGAGCAGCTGGAAGTTGACAGGCGGAGGGTTCCTGACCGGAATGCTGCCATGTGGAACCAGGCAGTGGACGGGCTGCTTCTTACTGCCCAGTCCTGAACAGAGCAGACAAGAAAAGTAAGTTGTTTTAAATGTCGGTATTGAAAAACATGGCCTTAACCTCACCTGGATTTATTTGTATTTTTATATTAAGAGCAGTTCAGGGGTGATGAAGGTACATTCTGACCACAGTGAAAAGTTACATTTTAAAATTGAGAAATATTTTTAAAAATAGTCATGACAATTTATTAAAACTGTGTCTGAAAAGTTGTGCAAAAGAGAAATAGACAAAAAATTCTCAGATTATTAGTTTACCAAAGGTCCTGACACTAATTAGTGCGACTATTTGCCACACTACATCTAGATAATGTTTCTAATTTGGTATTTTATTTTAATTCACGTATCTGTGACTATGTTAATTATTATGCATTATAAGATTTTTTGTTTGCTAAAACAACGGTGCATTAGGGCCGCTGTAGATAGAAATAATACAATGAAATAGTAAATTTACACCGAAACCTCTGAAATGTTGAGATTAATCTCAATCTGGACATTTCTTAGTGGATTTTTTTTTACTTTTCAAACTCAGAAATCTCCATATTTTTTCTAGAAAAATTTCTGAGATTTTTGGCAAAAATATACTCGTCTTTCTTGTCTTTCCTGTCAAGGCAATTCTACCAAATACTGAGAAAATATGTGTAAACTTCTGAAGTTTAAGACATTAATAAACCTCTGGCACATTTTCTCTCACTGTTGTGGCATTTAGAAAAGATAAGTGATTCTAGTAACTGTAAATGACCTAATATAAGAGACATCTGGCCTTTTTTAATTTGTTTTTTTGTTTTTCTTCATTTTTTCATTCGTTGTATGTAAAGCTCTGGTCTCCAATGCCTGTAATATATCAGGCCAGTTAAAGGGTCTTTGATGGTCTTTTATATCTGTGTCTGTAATAGTTCATAAGCTCTAAAATGCTAAAGATCAAAGGGAATCGTGATGATTAAAATACCAAGAAAAGTTAGAAAAGTCATAATTTCCTGTCTTCCAATGCTTTGCCAAATTACTCAAAACATTCTCAGATGACCAACTTTATGTCTGGAGCAAATTTTTTTTTTTTTTCATGCCATTAAATAAAGTATATTCTGCGGGGGGGAAAAATCTCATTAAGTATAACAAAACAGTCGTCACTTTGTAGGCTGTAATCTTGTATAAGAATGGTTTTTGAGGTCCAAGAAATGTAGGCTGCATGCAGAATGATTATTAGAGACAGAAACAAAATTAAAAATAATGATAATAATAAAGTTGAAGAAAACACAATAATAATCCACGGTCCAGTGGACTCCAGCTATGCCTCCAGCCGGACCCAAACGGTCGGTGCTCAGCTGCCTCACCGTATGGGTTTCCGTTGACGTTGGTTCCGATGAGCTCCAGCGTTTGCTCCTGGAGGTCTGCCAGCGGGAGCGCTGTGATCTCCAGCAGGTCGTCGTCATCGCAGCCGGGCTTCAGAACCAGAGCCACCCCGAGCTCGTAATCCACCACGGAGGAGTGCCAGCAGTACTGCTTGTTGCTCTTCTGCACCGGGACCCAGCCTGCAGTTTCACCATCAACAGCCATCTTTGTCGAAACTCAGCAGCAACGTGTTCGGCCATTTCCTAACTGTCCCACGATGAACTCAGACGCTCAAAGTGCTAACTGAGGCCAGTACGGTTTATCTTACATGTGGATAATCTCTCTCTTAGTAGAACAATACACCTCAAATTACCAGGAAATGACTTTAAAAACCCTTCCTAGATTTATGGGCATCGACAATTGCTGATGTCTTGCCTTACTCTGGCGATGTGTTAATGCTTCAAACCGTCAAACTGCCAAAATCCTTTAACAGAGGAAGTCACACCTGGTGAAAAATCAACTGTTTAGTTGTGTTTGGATGCTGTTACTTTCCTTCTTAACCACATTAAAGCTGCAATATGCAACATTTACAAAAAATTACATTTTTTACATATTTGTTAAAAAATATGGGACAGATAATCTGAAAATGTTGCACTCCTCCAGCTCCTCGCTGCACTGCTATTGCCGTCTGATGAAATGCACCGCTCCCGACAGCCAATCAGAGCCAGGAGGCGGGTCTTAGCGCTGTCAATCATCCTCCTGATTTATCGTTACTGGAAAACAGTGGTTATGCTAACTAGCCTTAGCATTCACAGCAGGTTCTACTATCAGAAACTGTAGAGTAGCAGGTAACTTCACGCTGTCAACGAGCTGATTGACAGCGCTACGACCCTCCCCCTGCCTCTGATTGGTTGTTTCTAGCTTCCACTGGATAGAGGCAGAGGAGGTAGATTTTTTTTTTTCTGTCATGACAGTTTCAAAAAATGTTTTTTTATAAAAGTTACGTACTGCAGCTTTAAAAGCAATTCAGATTCTAATATCCCACTGTAGTCTCATCAAAGTTGAGTATAAAATGACAGTTTTGAATTAATTTTCACTTTCTGTTCTCTTGAACTTAAACTACAGAACCACATAAATATCAGATCATTTCTCTCATATTCTTATAAACTAAACCCTTCAATTAAAACAGGATGTTTTTTGTCTTGATGATAGAAGGCGTCAGAACCTGGAATGTGTCCGTGCTCGTCAGGAATGGGATGTCCGTTGCTATGTTTGACTCCGTGAGCAGGAATCCACGACTCTGGCACCGTTTTAAAATCTTCCTCCACATTCCAGGAGAAATCTGGAAGAAAATCCAAAATGCTAAGATAAACCACCACAACCTCTGTTGTTTCCATCAATTAGTCCAAACCACTGCAGCGTGGGAAACGTGCACCCAGCTAAAGTGACGGTACCTTTACAGCTTTTGTGAGCATGTTGGTGCTTCTTGAACCTCTTCTCTGCCTGCTTGTTGGGCTTCCTGTCCAACCTGGCCCAGAGGGAAGGCTGACCTAATAAAATCAGACATCAGCAGTCGTATAAAAAGTCTCTCTAATCAGCTTTTATACAAATATCATTGGGTTTATTAACACAGATAATTCCACAAATTTTTGAAGTCTACAAAAAACCCCAGATTCTTTGGTTTTTCCTGAAACAATGAAACTTTAGAGCAGAGGTGTCCAAGCTGTGGCCCGGGAGCCATTTTGCACGCTCTCCACTGATTGTGTATGGCACCTGACTTCAGTTTAGGAATGATACAAGTCTGTCCCTCTGCTAAATTTAACGGACATTTTCAAAGAAAGGGTGACCTAAATTCTGATTTTTATTGATCAGAATGAGGGTCCATCTAAAAATATGGTATAAGTTTATGGGGTAGAAGTTCATAAGTTTCTTACTTCTTCTCAAGCAGGAGTAGACAAAAGACAAAAAAAGTGTCTTTTGCAGTCCTTGTTCATGTGTGTTATTTTATACTGCTACCATGTTCGAAATAAATAAATTGTACATTTTGCTAATAGAAAATGAGCTAAATTTCTTCTATTAAAGCAAACCTGCAAAACTCTTTAAACTTTGGATCTAGAATAATTTACAGCAACAAATCTGACTATTTAATTTGTTTATTGTTGAGTAGGTCAAATAAATACTTTTTTCTTTCCTTTTGGCCCTCTAATCCTTTTGACTTGACACCCCTCATCTGACCTAGAGCCCTATAGAGTCAACACTCTGAGATGCACGCACCTTGATAAAGAGTGACGTAGCAGCAGGTGCCATCCAGTTTTTCGGTGGCGAAGGCGCAGTCTACGTTAGCCTCTAGAGCCACAGGGTTCACGTTTTCAGTCGCAACAACCTGAAACTGCTGAAGACCAGACAAAACGGGAAGTATAAAGAATACAAACTGAACCTCCGTAGAAGTTTATTCCACAAATCTGACCTCTATGGAAGAACGGAAAGAAAGTCATTAAAGTCCCATTTAAGAAAAATATTTAGACAAAGACGTTCTGGTCAGAAGAGGCTGTTCATAGATGCTTCTGTTCAGTCTGATAGAGTTTAACCATATGTGGTTCTACAGGGCACTGACGTAATAAGAATGCTGAAAAAAATGCATGCCGCACTTTTAAGCATTTTTATCGTTGTAAACTGGAAATGCATTGCGTACTGGGGTCAGGGAGGGAACAATCTAGATCCTTAAAGTAAGAGTTTCGCTTTTCTTATAGAAACACTTTTTACATCCTCCATTCATACAGACAAGTACTCTGAGGTTGTTGGAATCTTTTCGCTGCATAAAAACGTTCTTTAAACGACCCAATGTAAATGAAACACACTCCGCAAACGTTAAGCGATGGCTGCGGAAGAAGACAGCTGTAGGTAGAGAGTGCTGCGGCCTGCAGCGTAACAGCAGCAGCAGAATCAATCAGAGATTGATACTGATGATGATGCTTCTCAGCTGCTCGCTCACCTGATGCTCGCGTTTTCTGGACGCTTCTTCCTTCACGTCGGTGAGAAAAACACACGGGATTTTCTGCTGAACGGAGCCCAGGCGCCGCATTGCGACTTCCGCTTTATTTTCACTGGAAATGTTCTGAATTAACCTCGAAAACAAACCAAAAAAATAAAAAATGTCAGCAGCTGCTAGTTGGTTAGAATGTGTGGATGTGTTTTCAACGTGACGTGACTCTTCCTGTGAATTCTAAGGGAAGACTCGTTAGCGCCACTATGTGGCCTGGAGGGAAGTTGCACAATAATGAATGGCTTGATTTTTTTTTTTACATGGAGATAAAATTATTTAAGTTCAATTATAAATTAGATTTATTTTAAAATAAAAGCAGAATCTCAAATGTTGTCAAGACACAAATTACAAAACAATGATTTTAAAAATATATAAATAAAACCAACATTTTATCCACATTCAATAGGAAATGCTACTTTAAACGAATAACTCAGTTTGAAAATGGGCCAACTCCTGAGTAAAACTCAGAGTGAGAGTTCACATTTGCAAATCAGATGTGGTCCAAAGTATAATTACTGTCACAGCATGCGGACCCTGGCTATAAAGCTTGACTTCAGCTGGCTATATAACAGCAACACACGCT
This sequence comes from Girardinus metallicus, assembly GCA_903067095.1. Classification (NCBI taxonomy): domain Eukaryota; kingdom Metazoa; phylum Chordata; class Actinopteri; order Cyprinodontiformes; family Poeciliidae; genus Girardinus; species Girardinus metallicus. The sequence goes on along the minus strand of CAEGAE010078766.1, from coordinate 40,969 downwards.
CCATCAAATGATGAAAGAATCTAATCAGTTTAAGACTACAGTTGCCATTAATGATTCATTCTAATTTAGAGAAACCTTATGTGATATTAATTGCCCCAACTGATTTAAATTATAGTTTGATTTCTTTTTTTATTGCAAACATCTGCTGGAATTTTGTCAGTAAAACCTTAATTCCTCATTCGATACTTTATTTCCAGATCATTTCAAATTAAATTGCCCAAGTGTTCCAACCAACTGGATTTCATCAGCACATGGCTGTTAGTTAAGGTGTCTGTTTGAGATAGTGTGTGTTATGGTTACAGAAGTTAAATATTTGATAGAGTTTGTGGTCCATGACACAATGAAAAACATCATTTCCATCCCAACAACACAATTCATGTGGCAGCAGCTGTAAAACACAGAGCCGAGTAGAAAAAAAAAGATGCTTTTTATTATTTCTTGATGTCTTCTTAAGGTAGTTCCTGCAATTCTTCCACCCAAGAACAAGAATCAAACATCTATTGTTATCTTACAATAGATGTAAGACAACAATATGGATGGATTGATAGAATTTGCTAATACTTATTACTCTCCATGTATTTTTTGAGTTATAGTGGTATGTCGTGCTAAACGTGTTTTACTAATGCTTAGCATGTTAGTGTTATTATGTTAGCGTACTTAACTTCCCCTTAATTGATATAAACGCAATGTCGGTTTTTCCATTAATGACGTTGACATTCTCACATTACGGCTTGGATGTATAAAATAATATATAATAGTGTGGAGCCCTGCCTATGTTACTGGTTCGGTATGCAAGGATTCACCACTTCCTGCACACAATGATTATTATACTGATGAGGCAGCCAGAAATGCAATAGAATACTTTAAATGGAACCAAGCGCATCTGATGGCCCAGTCAAAGTTCAGACTTAAACTCAACTCACCTCCAGTCTGTAAATGTGCACTGAAAACATCCGCAACCAGAAAAATCAACAATCTGGATAAATAATACAAAACGTTAAATGAACAATGGCGTTGACGTGGCGACCGAATGCTGAATAAGGAATATGAAAAATCTTGGTGTTATTATTGCAATATGTGTACAGTTGGTTTTCCATTCCGACATTATGTTAGTGCCAAAACCGGCACCAACGTCGGTATTGGCCGATTAGTCATTTTTTAACATATCAGAATTGGTCCGATAAATAAAAGTGGGCCAACATTATCAACCGATATTTATTTCCATCTTGTTGCTGTTTGTTTCTGGAGGGGTGGGAAAGAGGTTGGTCATATGTAGGCCTGTCGCAATAAACAATAAATCATTTAATCGCACGATAAATGAAAACTATCGACCTCATTTTAATTATTGGATTTATCGTTTCTTCTGCTTTTTTCTCTTAATTTTGGTGACACTGAATGAAAAAAGGCTCAGCTCCGGTGCTCTCCACTGACCCTCCCTTCCTCATGTCCTTAGTGTAATGCCCGGTTCACACTACACGATCTTAGAGTTGTCGGCCCATTTTCAAAACCTGAGAGACACATTAGCTGACAGAACGGGTTCGATCGTGCTGTGTGGTGTCCAACAATGAGCACAAAATAATGGCTACAAGTCCAGCTAACTAATTTTAAAACCATTAATAAGTGCTTTACTACAATCTACCTGCAATACATGTGGCTAGTGTCAGCGTAAAGTCCTGAATGAAAATCATTATAACCTATTTATGTCATGTTAACGATGAACTGCTGAAAAGTTGCCACATTTATCAACTGCAGTAGCAGTTTCGCTCCAACTCCTCTCCTTGTCATTTCTATATTCTTTGCATGAAATGTTAAATAAGCATTAATGTTGTTTCCACATATCGTCTCCAGTGTCAGCTGGACTTCGGGTTGCTACATGTCAGAGGTTTGGGATTCCTCTCTGTGTTTTCCCCTCAGAAAGCATGGAGGGGAATCCGCGCTTTTTGATTGGCTACCTGTCACATTCAACAGGCTGCGTTGATGCTCCAAGTCCGGAAAAAACTCTGATTTAGATCGGAGCGTAACACACCACACACTACAGGATGATCGGTTACAGAGTAGCAAGAGACAATCTTAGAACGGCCGACGTTCTAAAACTGAGAATCCATTTTATTTTTGGTTTTGGTTGTTTTGTTTATTTTGTTTATCAGTTCCAGTGTTAAGTGTTCTGTTGAAAATAAAGTGTATCTATCTTTGGCAGGAAATTGCAGGCATTATTACGTTATTTCCATTAAATCAGTGTAAGAAGGTCTTCAAACAATATTATTGTTTATCGCAATAATTTTTGAGACAATTAATCGCTCAGCAAAATTTGTTATCGTGACAGGCCAACTCGTCATGCGAGATCTTGCGATATTAAAGCAGCATATTAAGTCTCAATGAGATAAATGCTGCCTTGTTCCACTTGGAAGTTTAAATGCAACAGAGTGACAAGCAAGAAAATGTGTAAGTACTCCAAGTTGCTTAGATGCAAAAAGAGGTGGAAAACATCGCTATGACAACCACTGGATGGATGTCTAAGGGTATGTTAGGCTACACTACAGTCACAGTCCACTCTGTCAGTAGCAACTGCAAAGTGTTGTACAGCAGACCATGCATAGTAAGAGAACTGTCCTAAGGTCTGAAGAGATGAAAACAAATCAGAAAATGAAAGATTAGTTTGTTAAATTTGTGGCAAAATCTGCAAAAATGCAGAATAAAGACCTTTTTGAAGTATAATTGTAATCTGAAAAGTAATATCTTGTCTCATTCTCGTAAAATCAGCATTGTGTCTCACCTGAGGTTCAGGCATCCTTACACCTCTATTAGTTTTAGATGCATATATTAGGAGTATTTATAGATTTTAAAGAAAGCATTTTGATACAATTCATGGACTGTTGGAACATGGAGTCTCAGTCAGGCTGCTGAGTTTTACTCTATTCTTCCTTGCAAAACTGTTCAAGCTCTATCAGGTGTTCTCTATCAGATTGATGATTTGTTTCCATCTGCAAAAGATCTACAGCCTCGGAATACCATTTCTGTTCTGTTTGTTTTTCTTAAATAATTTGCAACAGCAATAAAACGGGTAAAACATGTCCTAACATGTTTTTAGATAATTAACAAATATTTGTGTTGCCCACAAGGGACACAAATGTTTTGTTTCGAAATCTGCAGTAGCTTTTGTAGACGGTGGCAACAGAAATGAAGATGTAAAAGTTGAGGTTTACCATGAGCAAGTTTTTATTTACCGGGTTGAATGATTCTTTTATGTAGTAACACTAACACACGTTCAATTCAAAATAAGGCATGTTGAAAAATACATTTTGTTCTCCAACTTTACTGATCAATCTAAGCTACTGAAGTGCTTAAATCTTTGGGATTTTGACTTGAAAAATGTTGCACTGAAAGATCAAGAGGATAAATGGTATCATGTCGTCAAAGCTGTTAATAAATGAAATATGCGTATGTATAGTTTGCTCTGTGCCCTGTTCTCTGGGTAATGTGGATAAACTGTTGTGTCTAATTATGGTTCATAGGGTGACTTAATTAGAAATCATTCGTCAGGCAGACAGCAGCGTCCTCTTCTAACTTCAGACCAGTGGCAGCTGTGAGGAGGATTTTACTGCGAGCCTCTCAGAAAGACCTTCTCTGTAGGAGTGAGAGGCTCCACTTCACTACTCTGAATAGCTATCCAGCTGCACTTAATTTATGCACATGTTTGTCCGTGTTTGCATAAGGCCGGACTATCTGAGTGGCGTCTGCTCTCGTCCGCAATACTTAGTAAGGAGGCAACATAACTTTTAAATCCCCACCTAAATGTACCAGGCTAAAGACTGGGCTGATTAGAGGGATAAAGTATTAAGAATTATCATACTGCATTAAATATATATATTATACTGCACTATATATATTAAATTTTATCTCAACAACTCTAATGAATAGCTCTACATTTACCAGTATTATTTTCCTATGAATGGACAGTGTGGCAAAAAAAATTATTTCACTAATTAAAGTAAATTTAAGCATTTCTTTTTCTACCTTGTTTAAGGTCAACTAAGTAAAACTAATATTTAAATACCTTGACTGTATCTAAAGACAATATCTTCTTCGCAGTGTCAGTGTGTGTAATATTCACATCACAATTATTTGGAGTGCAACAATTGTTGGCTAAAACAGTCAGTCCCTCCAGGATTTTTTTTTTTTTTTTTTGCAGTCAAAGTCATTATTTTGTTAATATTTGCCAGGAATCTTGCAATATTTTTAACTCATTAACTCTTTTTCAATACCTTGGGATATGATACAATACAATTCGATACGATACGATCAATCAGTGCGATTACAGACTATAACTTGACTTCAGGTAAGGCTGAGGCAGCAGAGTATGAAGTAGAAGTTAGAATTACTGCCACCTGCAGGTGGGAGTTGGCAGTCACTTAAAGCTAATGTTTTTCACCTTTTTTTCTGAAAATATGCAATAAACTCACAATTATGCATTAGCATGAAAAATGCAGTGATCCGGAGGGATTGTGTATTCCAAGTGTTGTGAACTTAAATATTTAGCTAGTTGGACGTCACAGCAGCAGATCACACCAGACACTGAGATTAAAATGCTAACGGTCAGAATGATGGAAGCGTAGATGAGAGGAAAGAGATATCATCACATATTGCTACTGATATCTTCATTGCAATATTTTTTCACAATTTGTGTTTTATTAATTTTTAGTTTATGTACATCAGAAAAAAAACTTGAATAAACAAACTGCAACATGAGTGGGAGAGTGTTGGTTTATCACAGCATTAAATTATAAAGTTTTTGCCTTGATAAACTTTTCCTAAAAATTCCACAGGAACATGTGTTTTGTGGTATTTACAAAACAAAGAGGCAAAAGAAATAGTATTTAAAACTCCTTTTCAGTGTTTTTTAGGTTGCTACATTGTAGCTCCAGACACACAAATGCAGATCCTTAACTTTCCTATTAACACACGTAAAATACAAGGGCCAAAAAATAAAAACAGTTTCAAGAATAAAATTCTTGCATCAATAAAATTTGGTCAATTTAATCAGAGACTTTGCGCCTTTTTCCCCCACTTTGCATTTTGCTTTTGTTAGAAAGCTGATGACAGCTAGCACAGTTTTTTTTTTTTTTTTTTAAGTTTTGTTGGCTCTAGTGGCCTTAATTTGAAAGTAGTTTGACAGGAACGAGGGTTATGAGAGAGGGGGAAGACATGTGGCAAATGTTGCCAGACCTGCGACCACCGGCACGAGTACTAAGGCCTCGATACCTGGGTTGTGCTTTGCCCTTGCGCCACCACAGCACCCGCAGCTAGCACTGTTAAAGAGACAGACCACATTAAAGGTTCACACACCAACATCAGACACTATAGGGACATGCTGTTAACTAACTTAAATTCAGTTTTATTTCTATAGTGCCAATTCACAACAGATGTCATCTCAAGTCATTTCAATTTAATCACAAGTCCTAGTTCTCAAACAGTGCTTAAAGCTCAGTTCTTTTTTCAAATTAATTAAAAAAGTTTCTATCTAAGGAAACCCAACTCTTTCAAAGTTACACATTTCTACATTGTAATTGACTTTTCATGCCTTCTCTGTGTCTGAGCTTCAGTGATACTAATGACAGCGACTGCCTCGCTGTTGTTACTTTGTAATTTGTCACTGTGTTAAATGTTTAAGGAATTATCTAGGAAGAAGTTATAAAAGAGCATTTTTTTTTTCACTGTGGATAAAGAGACTTTAGAAAGTCAGATGAAAGCTCTTATAAAACTAATTAAACTGTGTAACTGGAACCAAGAAATGTCCTCTTCCGAACATCATACAGTTGGATAATACATGGTGGTGTATGGACAGGTCACCTGCAGCTTGCTTTCTCTTCCTCCTGCTCAGGTTTGTGTGGCTCGTTATGGTGAATGTTGCTTCCATTTTTAACTCTTATTGCTTCCATCCTTTAGTGGTTCCAAACAATACAACAAAAGGTTGTGGGAAAGTAAAAGACGCCTTTATGGCGTCTTTTACGTCCTTTGGAGTTTGACAGTGATTTCTGTATCTAAATATTTTTTTTTTATTTTAACCATCTAAATGTTCAGTTTTTGTTATAAATCGCTTTTTTTTTAACTCAAAGTAACCTTGCCCCTGTGTTGCCCTGTTCTGTTGCCTTTCCTCTCTCATTTTGTTCCTCGCTCTCTACGTTGCTGTCTTGGTTCTTATGTAATTTCACACCTGAGCAGCAGGGGTCTCTGGGAAACGCCATACACAACATGAAAATGATATTCTGCATGAAACATGTCCTGTGCCGGAATTACAAATATCCTTGAATCTTGAGCCTTTTTGATGTTTCTCTGTAGACACGGCCTACTTTTTTTTTTTTTTCAAAAGTTCTACAGCATTTGATCTTACAAACATGTTTTCTAAAGCAGGTCTCTGTAGGCTGGAAGAGAGACTGTTTTATTAGGAAGAACTAACCCTTGTACCTTCTTGTTTTTTGTGTTTTCTCTGTAGTAAGCATGTTTCTCAACACCTTGACTCCCAAGTTCTATGTGGCTCTGACAGGCACTTCGTCCCTCATATCAGGACTCATATTGGTAAGCTGTGCTTGTTTTTAGGTTTCACATATCTGCACTAAAACAGGCATTGATGATGACTTTCATATGAGATATTTGTACTTATTAACAATTCACATATGTAGGTATGCACCAGTAATAAAATATAGGGCAATATTGATATTCGATGCTAATACCGCTGTTATGGTTGATAATATCTACTGATATTGTATACATTATACAGATATATCGACACTTTGGAAAAATCACTGCAACTACCTTCTTTTCCATGACAAATGTGCGCAAAACCTTGTCAATATTTCACTAATGTTGAAAAATCACAACTTTGCAATTGTGATGTTTCCGCTGAATTAGAAACACAATAAATCGCACAAATAAGTTTGTTCACGTGATACATCATTAAAAAACATGCTGTAGCATCATTCTCCAACTACTTCCTGTCGTCTTCTTTGTGGCTTGTGCCAGTGGCAGCGTCCAGTTGTTGATCATGTGACTTACTTATGATGTGAAAAAAGTGTTTTCATGTCAGTTTCGCAACATAAATCAATTTAATACACCTAAAAGAAACACCTCATCTTAGTCCCAAATTTTATCATCAAAATATGTTTTTTCGAAAATGCAGTGTTTCCATCAAGCAAATTTATTTTCAAATTTGCAAATTACACAGTTATATGGTAAATGGAAAATCAGGTAGTGTATTTTCATTAATCAATAAAATCCCCATGGGCTGAACTTGAAAATTGAATGTTATGCCACTAACACTTAACATTTGTCAACAACTCAGAGGCGGAAGTCAGAGCTCCGCGCAACGCAAATAATGTTTGGCCGGAACACGGTGTGCTAGATAATAAAACATAAATTAACAAAGCTTCGAAGCAGGTAAATTTTCCTTGAGGAATTTTAGTAATCGAGGTACTCGAATCATTCGAGGAACCATTTCAGCCCTACCTACTTTTATACAAATCAAGCTTTGTTTGCTGATTTGATATTTTAGAGTTTCTGACCAGTCAATTATCAGGCTGGATAAAAGCTGAAAACCACCAAGTTTCAGTCAGCTAATCATTTCTTGGTGCATCTCTGCTAAAATGTCTGGGACTCTTATCGCTTTCAGATTTTGCGAAACATTTCTTAGAGCATCAACTGAGAATATAAGTCCTATATTCAGTTTGACTACTGTGCAATTTTTAACTCGTGTTCTCATTCATCTCCGTTTCAGGGAACAAATTTTTATTGGCTCCTTTGTAAACTTTGTAAGCCAAAGGGGTGATTTGTTAGAATCACTTAGTGGTTTAAAAGCCACGATAAGCTTCATTGACTGGAAGTCTTTTCTCTTGGTTGTTCTTCAGTGGAGCATACGGATGCCCATCTGATCGCCCGACTACAATTCAACATCTTTACTGTTGTAAAGATGTTGTACATTATGTACCCACAGATTTCTAGATTTTTCCCTCTTCCAGTCTTCTTACAGAGACAGCAAACTGTGCAGCAGTGTTTGATCTGTAGTTTAAAATAGTCCTTCTGTTAATTAACTCCCTCTCTCTTCCCTGCAGGCTTTCAGCCAATTTGCGTAGGAGGCTTGGAAATGGTTTTGAGCTTGGCACATGCTCTGAAATGACTAAATGAAAACGGCTTGGTTTTTTGTTAAGGCAGTGGCGCAATAATTGGAGTTTGTGTTGCTCCTCTTGGTCATTTCAGTGTGTAAGTGGTTGTCAATTAAAATCTTTTGTAAAAAATAAAAATTCATTTTAAAGTTTTATATCCCCGATATTTACCAGGTTCTAAACAAAATGAAACCTAATCTTAGCTGCACAGAAACCAAGAAATCTCATAGAGTGTCATTTATTAATAAATGAAGTCGAATGGATGTGTGGAAACCTGAAGGTGGAGCTGGGTGCTGCACCTGATTAACTGATCTTCAGCAGGTGTGAGAACCTTTATGAAAATTTAGTCTGGATTGTTTTCTGGTCTGGAACTTACAGGAGAGTGTTAACGCAGTGGAGGAAAGACTTGAACAACAGCTACTGTCGTTGTTGGCCATCGATTTTTCATTCTGAGGTAAAGAGGATTATTCACAAAAGGGAAACATTCAAGAGCGTCACTAGCTGCATTTCCGTTCTCCATGAAATTGTGCAAATTGAAATTAGACAAATAGATTAGCTGAATGGAAACATGCCAATTTCAGAAAAAAAAACTATTTTTTATTTTTGATAAAAGGTTTTCTGCTAGGATGAAGTTTTTTATGCCAGATCAAAATAGATGCATTTCAACACTGCAATGGAAACTATTTTTTGCATCATACCAATCATGTGCTCAACAGCCAGATGTCACTACTGGTGGAAACCACGAAGAAGACGACAGGAAGTGATAGGAGGATGATGGTTTGTTTTGGGGGTTTTTCTGACAGTCTGCAGCTGGCTCTACCAGCTCTCACAGCATCGCGTTTCTTACTTAATGGAAACATCAAAATTGCAAAAACGTGTTTTCCCAACATTTACAGAATATTGACCAAGATTTGCACACATTTTTATTAGAAACGAAGCTACTGTCAACATATCAACAAAATTCTGACATTCATATTAGCACAAGCACTTCATAGACTAAGCTCATTTTTTTCTGGAGGGGGGATGATAATTTTGGATTAAGCTCATTTAAACACCACGGGAGTATCGATGCAAAGTGTGTGTTCTCTGAAAACAAAAAATACAAAGCGATGCCATCCCAAACACATCAGCTAGTCTACAACAAAAGGACTGAAAAAGAAATCAAAGCAAAAACTGTGGATGAAAATTCCTCCACGGTAATGTGAGAGACGAATAAAGTCACACTGAAAACGACAAGCTGCTGTGCTAAGTACACCCATAGAATCATGCCACATTTTCATTGTAACTTTCGCTTTTTGTTGACAACCTACATTTTGAAAAATCTTCCTGCCTCAACAATATAAACTGAAATTTCTTGAGTAATGTTCCGACACCTCGTTTAACACAAAAGTATCAGGTACTTTTGTGTTTACTTTCCTTCCTCCTCACATATTTATATGTACTTTTTTAAATTTAGGGATCTAAAAGCTCACCACTACTTTGAAAAATTGGTGTCTTAATCAGACTGTGCTTTAGATCTAAGGATGTAGAGGTGTGTATCTTTCAGTGTCTTCAGATTCAATTCCAATTTTTAGCAACAGAATTTGATTCTGAAACCAATTTTTCTACTCAAAGAATCAAGAGACTCTGTTTAAATTATGTGACTGACTAGGGGAATAAGCGGTGTAAACAAAATTGCCGAGTCTTGACCGGTCCGCGGTGATAAAAAGGTTTGGGACCACTGCTCTATAGAATCCATTTCTTTCTGCTCCTCTGTCACCATGAGGAGGCTGCTGTGTTTGAAGCCAGTTTAAATGACTTGAATTGACAGAGAAGAAACTATTCAGCTCAAACTTAGCACTGCAAAGGTTTCTGGGTCGGGTTCCCTGTGGACATATCTGAACTGTCCTCAGACCCTCTGACCCGACAGACTGCTGACTATAAAACTGATACTTCCACTGATGAGCAGCTACTTTAGCTGCAGTTGATAATTGGTAAGAACTGAAGAAACACACACTTGGGTTCATGCGTCAGGCCGTGTTAATGAGGCCTGTTAGTTTGCATCAACAAAGTTGTGTAAAGAAAAGACTTGCTCATCGTTGCTAAAATTGTTTGTCTGACGAGGTGTTCTATCAGCTAACTCCTTGATTTTTTTCCTGTTTACTTGGTAAGTGCTATGAAACTTTTTGTACTGCTTTCAGTTTCTCTTGTGCTAGTTTTAAGTCCAATTTTCTGATTTTTAACATTTTTCAATTTGATGGAAATGACTGTTTAATTCTAAGTTAACTAAAGCGTTCTATCATCTTTGCTTCCTTTCTCAGATCTTTGAGTGGTGGTATTTCAGGAAATATGGGACCTCCTTCATAGAGCAAGTGTCTGTGAGCCACCTGCGCCCCCTGCTGGGTGGAGTGGATAGCAGTTCTCCCAGCAACTCTAACACAAGCAATGGAGACGCTGACTCCAATCGGCAAAGTGTGTCTGGTAAGAAGCGGCTACGCTTCTCATCAGAGTCCAAACGGTAGACAGAAAAGTGATGACTAAAGATGCTGGTTACACAATCCCATCATGCTTTACTTCTTCATTGTCTTCCTCTTGGCACATTGGTGCTTCGAATTCAGAGCATTTCAAAATACAGGAGCCTTTTTTAGCTAACTTAAGTTGCTCCGAGTATTTTTGAGGGTCTCAGAATCTGAACTCCTTGGTAAAGTTACCAGCTATGACTTTAGCTTTTTCACAGCATTTATTAGTAATCTTAAGTCACATTTTAGTTTTGACAATTATTTTGGGTTATGCATTAGTGGAGACTGAAAGACCAGAACAGAAATTGCATTTAATAATCTAACTTGGACTAACTTGTTTTGAGATACTCGACTGTAAATCAGAATACACACCAAAGACTTTAGAAAGTCCAGCTGTTCAATACCATGTTTATTTAATTTATTTGATTAAAACACACTGGACTAGAACAAATACATTTAATAATCTTTTCTTGATGTGGGTTTACAAACCATTTTTCTTATGTTTGCTCTTTCAAAAAAAAAAAAAAATTCAGATTAATTTTAACTAATTTTGACTTCTAGGGCATCTAGTGGTGGAAGTTCAGTCTCAAGCAGGACGGTCACCCTAAACACTCCCCCGGATCTGTAACAGAATGCATATTTATTTTACAATGGCCTAGTCAAAGTCCAGTTGAAGGACTTGGAAACTTCTACTCACAGACACTCCCCATCCAGTCTGGAGAAAGTTTTTAAAGAATGGGTGTCTCTGTGGAGAGAGCGAGGTCATCCTGCAGACTTAAATGACATCTAAAGCCAAGTTTCCTTCTGATTTGAACTTTAGTGTATAGATGTGTGTGTATTTGGGTGTATAAATGGGTAAATGTGTCTCTAGTATAATATTGACAGGTTGTTGTGACTAGAAAAACGGTCCAACATTGTTCCAGTGTCTAGATTTGGGCCACAGCTAATGGAGACGTAACCGTACCCTAACTGGTTGGTGGTTGGATTACGACTGCAGCTGGTTTGTGAACTTTTGCAAGGCACTGTACATCAGGGAAAGAAGAACTCTGTTCTATTACAAACACAAGTAGTTTGATCATTTCAATGAATGAAACGTAAAGATTGTTTAGAACATAAAGAAATAGTTTTCAGATTCGTTGGTATAAATTCTGTTTCAATTTTGTTTTTCTGCCTTTTCCGTGTTTTTGTTGCTTAGAAAAAACTCAAACCTCCTACTGACTGACATTTAGTTTTTGTCTTTAACTGAAACTGAGTCATTTTCCATGTTTTTACACTAAACTGAACAACCAATCAGAGTGACGTTAGTATGACAGGGACATGGTGACTATGCTGCCTAATAGTGTAATATTTGTCCTTTTGGTGGGAAGAAGTGAAGACACCATGTCCACCTGTGTTTTTAAGCTAACAAAGAATTACAGGGTAGATGTGAAGAGCAGACTGAACTACTCTGATTTGACTCTCCTGGTCTGTGTTCTTTCTCTGGCTCTGCAGAATGTAAAGTGTGGAGAAATCCTCTAAATTTATTTCGTGGAGCTGAATATAATCGGTGAGTATGAGAAAAGATTCACCTGTGTTCTTCTTCTGCTGCTCTCACCTTTTCTAATTCTTTCATATCTGATCAGTTTTCATCAGTTTTACTTGCTTATAACCCGTCCCTGTTAGCTGTTGTTAGCTGATTCCCCTTAACTCAGCTGCTACTTTCTTTTTGCCATAACGTGATTTTAATCCTGATTTCGAAACTTCAATCAATAACACCTGGTTTCTCCTGTTGTTCCGTGTTTCCTCTGTCCAGTTATACATGGGTAACGGGTCGAGAGCCGCTGACTTACTACGACATGAATCTGTCAGCACAGGACCATCAGACCTTCTTCACATGCGACTCAGACCACCTGCGACCAGCCGATGCCAGTAAGGGAATCCATAAAACCTACTTATGATATGTGCATGACCTTATACCTAATAAATAAGGGACTGTGGGTGTGCGTGTGTGTGTGTCTGCAGTCATGCAGAAGGCGTGGAGAGAAAGAAACCCGCAGGCTCGCATCTCTGCAGCACACGAAGCGCTGGAGCTAGAAGAGTGAGTTCTGCACTGACAACAATAATCTACAGTGTACAGTTGTGTGTAGGAAAATTCTTATAACTATTATTATAAAAAATGCACTGGAAACACTGCACTTTGTATTTTACATACATTTCGCTTTCAACATGAAACCAGGCTGACATATCATTATTGTAAGTATTTTATAGTTAGGGATGTACGATATATCAACATCGACATCTACATCTGTATCGGTCGATGTTAGCCATTTTTTTATACGTCAGTACTGGGCCAATGCTAACATTTCCATCTTGTTGATGGGGGGGGGTTGCTGGGGGTGACGAACGACAGCAAAAGCTGAAATATTTTTCAGCTCTCTTGTGTTGCATGTGCACATCTACGTGTAAGTTTCACATGCAGGAAGTACATCAGGGGTATGCCGGAATGGAGAGTAGCATTTCTAAATGAAAGATGGAAACAAAATGACTTAAATATAAAAAGCTGAAAAACTGAGAGTCTTCAAACATGTTTGGTTTGAGACAATAAAACATTTTCATATCAGTCCATCTTTAGTTAGAGTACATAAAGTGTTTGACGTTCAGGCAGTAACTGAGGATGTGACGATAGTTTAGCTTAAAATATTCCAGTTTAGAAATATGGACTATTTCATCCATATTCTCCAAATACTTTTGGTTCCTCCAGGTCTTCACATTCATAAAGTTATAGGCCCTGTTTGTGAGTAGGTTTCAGTAATAATCATGTATCAATCTGTATAATCATAATGTGAACATGTTGTTTTGAACCGGGAAGGAAAAGCCGCACTCTTAGAACAACGTAGAAACTCCGTGTGTTGACTTGGCAAACATGAGAGCTGACGTGATGCCGTGTTGGTTTTTAATCCGCTGGTGGCTTTTTGTCTCTTCTCTCCTCCTGTAGCTGTGCTACAGCATACATCCTCCTGGCAGAGGAAGAAGCCACCACCATAATGGAGGCTGAGCGGTTATTTAAACAGGCGCTTAAAGCCGGAGAGGGCTGCTACCGCCGCAGCCAGCAGCTGCAGCACCACGGCACACAGTACGAAGCCCAGCACAGTGAGTAGCAGCGACTGAGTCAGCTTTTAATGTTATTATGTATGTTAGTGGATTATTATGAGATTGATCAACATAAAGTAGTCCATAACGTAGGGTGCTGTGATGTACGTTTTGTTTTTTTCACAAATTCCACTTTTTCTGTTTTGATTTTTTTCAGTTTAACCATATTTATTAACCCAAAAATATATATAACTATGGCGTGAATGAAAAAGACAACGACAAATCTTTATCCAAAGGTTTACATTCACTAATATTCTGTTTAACAAATATACCAGCAGAACATTGATTTTACAAAAGGTGTTTGTTGTTAAGCTAAGCATAAGCTAAGAATCTTGTTTGTTCAATTAAAAAAAAAATCTTTGTTTTAAAATGCTTTGTCTCCAAAAAGTATACTCTTGTGCTTACTTTCGAAGTGATCAGGACCTTTGATCATTTTGATTTCTTTCATATTCTTTCTAGAGTCAGATGAAATCAGATGGACTCTGTTTATCAGTCAGGTGATTTCTGAAGGCTGTTAGTTTTCTGTAGGGATTTCAGGGTAAATAGGACTGAATCTAAATTTATGCCACACTTTTCATATTTTTTTAAAAAACTTTTTCTTTTGTTTTTTTACATTAGTACCTCTTTGTGTTGGTCTCTTTCACAAAATGTGTGTGTATGTGTGGTTATAATGACACAAAACTATGAAAAAATGCAAAGGTTAGAAATTCTTTTTCTAGAACGTTCTCAGTTATTTGTTTGCTGAATGTCGTGAGTTTGTGGTGATTTGGTTTCCGGTGTGTGTGTCCCAGGAAGAGACACCAACGTGTTGGTGTATATAAAGAGGCGGCTGGCTATGTGCTCCAGAAAGCTGGGCCGAACACGAGAAGCAGTCAAGATGATGAGAGATGTAAGCACGCAGTAAATTTGCTTTCAAAAAATTATCACTTATATTCTCCTGAGTTTCTATTTACTATAATTACGTTGCTGTTGACACATCATTGTTTTTGCCTGTTGACTGTGCTGCCCCCTGCCTGATATAACATGTAACAACAGTTGTGTGTTTTCCAGTTAATGAAGGAGTTCCCTCTCCTCAGTATGTTCAACATCCATGAGAACCTGCTGGAGTCACTACTGGAGCTCCAGAACTACGCCGACGTCCAGGCGGTTCTGGCCAAGTATGACGGTGAGTTCACAGATCAGTGACACACACACAAAGCACTTCCTGTCCACTCAATGCACTTCCTGTCCACTCAAGGCACTTCCTATACACGCAAAGCACTTCCTGTCCACAACACGCTTCCTTCCCACACAACTCACTTCCTGTTCACACAGCACACTTCCTGCTCCTCCAGACCTGGCTAATGACAGCTAGCTGCTCCTCAGATCTTCTTCCAGTTGAACTCTACAATCTGTTTTGTTTGGTAAATTACTAAAAAAACTATAAAATGTTGTTTCCCTAAGAATAGAAGAATTTAACTTGAAATTGAGGAACATTTTAAGTGGAAACTCCTGGAGTTTCCTGAACCAACCAAAGGCTCAAAGGTTCATTTCATCTTTTCCATTTAATGCTCCGATGCCTTGATGGCTTCAGTTTTAGAAATGGCTGCTGTTTAAGATTTAATCAAGTTAATTTAGCAGGAAAATGTGTTTTAAGCCATTAAAACTTAATGCAAGTGTTCAGCTGATGCACCTTGTGTCTGACTGGATTCCATTCAGGTCAGGGTGAGATGTCCTGACTGCACCATGTGGGCTCAGGATGGAGCTGTAGAAAGCCTGAGCTAGAATGGAAACTGTAAAGTATTTTACTCTCTAGGGGTTTGATGTGCCTCTTCACGGATAGACCCCAGGCTACACCAGAGGGATTCCCCGACTGGTCCTTAACCTGCTGACGGTTCCCAATGCCAAGCTGGAGACACAGCGTTCTGTCCTGTTCTGTGGAGTCTTTAAAATACAAATAACATATTGTTTATCTTCAGCTTTTTAATAATTGATGATGCAGGACTTAGTGACTTTATATCTTGACAGATCCTATATGGGAAAAATTTTATGTAATCTTAATACAACCATATGGTGTTATTTTTTAGATTGAGTTTGACACATTTATTTGTACCTCTGATAAATATGTGTTAAAAGCCTTAAAATAAATGTATCTTTTATTGCAGTAGCCTAAGTTCACTCTGAAAAACACTTATTCAATTTGAGAAAAAAAGAATCAAAGCTGGGGAAAAAGCTAACAGTTGAATAATTGTTGATTGCTCTGCAATCAATGATATGAACATGGACAGTATTTAATCTTATGTAACGCTTAAAGCACTTGGACCGACTATTGGACCAAACCTGACCACTGGCTGCTTATGCAACTTGATTCTCATCTCTTTTGTTTTCAGTCTGAGCTTTCTTCCATTGAGCTGGATGTGCTGAGTTTTTCTATAAAATTTATCTGCATTAATTTATTACATCAAATAATAATGTAACATTTCTCCACATGAGTGAAATCTCCTCTGAGCATTTTTCCCATCACCACCTCACTGGGCGAACCGCGCCTCCAACCGCCACCGCCCGTCTCCTCAACCTGTCACTGATATTAACACCAGCTCCTGCTTTTCTGCTTTTTGTGTCCCTGGCAGATATTAGCTTACCCAAATCTGCAACAATATGCTACACAGCTGCGTTGCTCAAAGCTAGGGCAGTGTCGGACAAGTGAGTATCACTTTGCATCAACACCACTCCAACTTCAGGACAAATCTAAAATAGAACAGCCTCTAGAACTAAACATCATCAAGTTAAACAAACAGACTCTGTTCTGATGAGGTAGCTGGTGTGTGTGTGTGTGTGTGTGTAGGTTCTCTCCAGAGGCAGCGTCCAGGCGGGGCCTGAGCACAGCAGAGATGAATGCAGTAGAAGCCATCCACAGAGCGGTGGAGTTCAACCCTCATGTCCCCAAAGTGAGTTGGAGCCTGGCAAAGCATGACTGAGGAGGGGGGGAAGGAAATGATGCATTCACTGTTCAGTAAATTAATGGGTTTTATCTCTGATCTTCCTCCTCTACATCAGTATCTACTGGAGATGAAGAGTTTGATTCTTCCTCCAGAACACATCCTGAAGAGAGGCGACAGTGAAGCCATCGCCTACGCCTTCTTCCACCTGCAGCATTGGAAACGGGTGGAGGGGGCGCTCAACCTGCTGCACTGTACATGGGAGGGCAGTACGTACACACACACACACACACACACACAAAAAGCCAGCCTTTTGAAACGAGGAACAGCTGATCCAGCAGTTTGACACAAACTCTCCTTGTTTTTGGGTTTTCTAGCATTCAGAATGATTCCATATCCTCTAGAGAAGGGTCACCTCTTCTACCCCTACCCCATCTGCACAGAGACAGCCGACAGAGAGCTGCTACCCAGTAAGAGACACACTAACACACACACGCAGTCAGACTAGGTAGATTTCATCTGCACTGCAGAAAAAATCAAAATCTTACCAAGTATTTTTGGTCTTGGTTCTAGTCTGTCAGGACACTTGAAATAAGACAAAACTAACACACAAGAAACTTTCAGCAAGATTAAGGAGCTTGTTTTAAGTCAATAAATCCTTACTGTTGATGAAAAAGTTCCATTTCCACTGGCAGATAGTTTCACCTTGCCCCATGTTGTGCTAACATTGTGTCGTTGTGTGTGTGTGTCGTGTGGAAGCAGTGTTTCACGAGGTGTCGGTCTACCCCAAGAAGGAGCTGCCCTTCTTCATCCTCTTCACGGCGGGCCTCTGCTCCTTCACCGCCATGTTGGCTCTGCTCACACACCAGTTCCCTGAACTCATGGGAGTGTTTGCTAAGGCTGTGAGTATTCAGACTTGAATGTTGTGACTTGTTCAGATAGTTGGACATGTGGTGACGAAGCTGCAGACACTTCTGCAGCACATGCAGCAGCAGACTTCTCCTTTATAAAGCCGTGTGCAGCAGAGAGCGTCCCGCTGCACGCACACTGCTTCTACTAAGAGTTCTAACACTTACCATTTTACTTCACAGTCTTGATTGTTTTTTTTTTTGCTTTTCATATTTAGGAGTTGTTTGTTTGATGGGGGGCTCAGAACACACTTAGTGTCGTAATTGTCTGCAGAGCTCATAAAGGAAACTATGTCTAGTCATAAAAGGCTTGAAGCTGCAGAAGGGACTCATGCCTTTGATGCAGCAACATCTTCTGGTCACAACTCCACTGGAATATTTTTCCTTCATATTTTAAGGATACCTTTTTTTAATCTAATATTGATTGCTGACCTAGTTGCTTTGATTTGTAAAAAGCCACTTGCTCGGCTCATGCTGAGCAAGTCATCAAAAGTTTGAAATTTAACCATACAGTTTCCAAATGGAAAAGTGTTTGATTTCTCTAACTTTGTCTTTCTGTTGTTGATTTCCTTTGGGGGACTTCCTTTCTTTCTGCCAAAGTAAAGCCTGAGTTTTGTCCATCTTATGGACGTAGTGAAGATGGATAAACACAGGGTTGGTCTGGCTGTGTAGAACTGTAGATTATCCACTGTGTCATCCAACATGTCATAATAATATTGTATTATGTTGTGCTAATTCCATCTGATTTCCACTTCCATTATTGAGCTTTGTCTGGATGAAATCAACTTAAACTCGTGCTAAACTTTGGCCTGGCTGCCTGTTGGAACTCAGATCTGCTAAACATGAGGCGCAATGCTGCTGATAAAGAAGTGGTGTCATTTTCAGACCCAGTCAGATCTCCCGGGTAGCACTATTCACACACATGAACACACACCTTCATTTTGAAGTGCTCTTTGAAGAGACGCTGAGGCAGACTATCATGGGGATAGTCTGCTTCCAGTCTCCTCTTTACTTATCTACCACCTGATGACGATGGAGCCTCACTGACCTACATGCTGCGGTTCTGAAGCCGCCATCACTCCTCAGCTTCCATCGCCTCTTTTCACTTCCAAAGCAGCTGAAAGTGGAAGCAGAAGGTTTTTGTTTGCTTGATGTGGTGCAGCATTTTTAACATGGATGTAACTGAATAGCTTGCGTTTTCCTCTAAGAAAACTTGTCTATAATGATGATTTGAGCTTCATGCTCATGTGATGTTCCATTTTTACTTTTGGATGTTTTGGGAGGTTTGTGAATCAGTCCAGTGTCGTATTCCCTCTTAAGCCCCTGTAGAACAAAGTTCTGCACTAAACAACCTTAAATTCCCCATTACTGATCAGAATCTCATCTGCTTTTACATCATACAAGTCAATCTGTTGACAGTACGGGCTGTGTGCAGAATCAAAGGCCACACACACCAGCCTTGTTTAGTCCGCTTTTGTCAAACTCTAGCTTTATGTGTTTAGAAAACCCGGTTGGTTTGGTGAGGTGTGAACACGTAATCAAAGTCTGATGCAGATCGGAGAAGCGAACGCTGGTCTGCCTAAAAACCTTGGTCTCAGTTCTGGTGCGGTTTGAATGCACATGTACATGCCAAGTGGACTAGAGACTGCTCCAAAAGTAGGAAGTGGACTATAGCACAAGGCACTCTGGGTAAATACAACTAAAGCAAATGTTTGGGTCAGGCTGTAGAGGGAGGAATGGCTTGTGGGTTTTTCTTTTTTACCAGATGGGAGAAATCCTTCATCATTTGGTGAAGAAGGAAGTTCCTCATGTCGTCTTCAGAGGTTTTTGTGTCGTTTCCTTCACCTGTGGAGCAGCGCCACCACAGGCGAGGGGGGGAACAGGACTAGCCTGTCTGCTGACAACACTTAGTGGTGCCAGACTTGCTGACTTCTGACAAATACTTGTTAAAGAACAGGATACCGTCCCACTGTAGTGGGTGACCAAGCTGGTGACAATTATGAGGGACAGGCAGAACAAAAACTACTGAGGTTCTGTTTTCTGCAGCGTCTTCAACCATCCAATCAGCAGCACTGAATGATAATAAAACACACTTGCAAAAATAAATAACTGAAAAAGAAAAGAGACCAGGTGTTACAGTCGTCCAGTCAAAGCTCAGACCTCAACATAAATGAGATGCTGTGCATCTGGGCCATAGGAAAAAAATCTGCCAAATATAATTAAAAAGAAGCAAAGCTGTGTGTTTTTGTAACATTGACATTCAATTTAAATTTAAGATTTAGAACATTCAATGACAGCCTTTGTTTTTATTCTTTTCTGAGAGACTAGCAGAATGAGCAGTTTGTCATTGGCAGACGATTTGGTTTAATCATGTTTTGATGAGTTCAAACCACTAATCCTTTTTTCTCACAAATGCACCATGAAATAAACCGGCGTTTCTACATATTTCACTTAGAAGCATTTCAACAAAAAATAAAATCAACACGGATTTCCTTTTTTTGTGCAGATTCTGATTGGAATGTTAGATAATCTATCCAGAAGCTCCTGAAGAGTTTCAGGGTTTGTGCAACTTTGCATTTTTCTCTGTTGTTGCAGTTCCTCAGCACGCTGTTCGCTCCTCTGAACTTCATCATGGAGAAGGTGGAGAGCATCCTGCCGTCCAGCCTCTGGCACCAACTCACTCGCATCTGACCCCTCACCCCACATCCCGTCCCGTACGACTCCACCGGAACCCCACCCAGGACCAGCACCAGAGAGCGGACCGGACCGGACCGGACCTCCATGCAGACAAACGGCTGAGCAGAAATCCAGAATGCTGCGTTGGACTGGACTGACACGCCTTTGTGCCAACATTACAGAGTTCAAACCAAACTGGAAGCAGACGATCGGAGCAGGAGGCCCACAGGCAGAACAGCCATATCCACCACCGGTTTGGACTTTCTTTGACGTCTTTGCATTTTGGGGGCATTTCAGTTGTTTAAAGCCGTTCCTTTTGTTGTACAAACAGAGATGATTAAATGCCATCAATAAAAAAAAAGAAGGGAAAAAATGTCAATAAAGGACTTTTTGTGTATCTCTGCAAGTCGGTATCTTCAAGGTGTTTTGTCGGTGATATTGTTTTGTGAGACGGTTCAGCTCTTCAAGAGAAATCATGTCATATTTCAGATGAGAACACATCAGTACTCGGCTTCAGATTTTACCCGTCACGTTCTCACCATGAGGTCAGCGGTGTGTCACTGACCTCCTGTGAGGAAGAAGAGCTGAAACCTCAAACCAGAGTGAAGTGACTCGACTCCAAACGTGAAGAACGGAGAGGATGTAAAATATCACAGGTGTCTGAACGTTTCAACACGAGGAAAACCGGCAAAACAAACTGCAAGACTGGAAGTTGCAGAAACGTCTTTAGGGTTCCTGGCCACGGCGGAAAAGTCTGGGACAGCATGGAATTTGGTCTGGAGAAAAGTGATTGTCTTTTCAGACTTCATTCTAATTCTGTAAATATATTCATCAATTCATCTATCCATTCATTGATCCCATTCATTTCATTCGTCTACCTTTCCTTCTATTCACCAATCCTCCAAGAAGTAGCTCCTATAATGAGCTCAGCAGATGCTCAGTTCCACCAGATGTTTGCTAATTGCTGCTGGCTAGTCTGAAGGAGCGCAGTGAGAGGGCTGCTCTGTGAGGCAGAAGCTTGGAAACTGCAGCTCAAAGACACATGTATGTCCAACCAGGTGTTTATTTACAGCTTAAAGGATTTCTCAAACATGCATGAAAGTATCAAGGTAACAGTGCAGGTATGTTTTTGACATTGACTTTATCCATTTAAATCAACTCATAGAAGCTGATTTGACCTGATACCACCTCTTTAAACCAGAAAAGGTACAAAATGTCTAACTGGACCTAGTTTAGGATCGCTGGGTTATCTGACTGAACACAGAACAACACACCGTGGTTCTGTTTCAGACTGCTGAAGCCGTTTTCAGCCTCACTAGGAAACAGCTTTGGGCTCAGAAATGAGAAGCGTTGGCCAACAAAACCAGGAACGGCCAGAGGACGGCGTCGTTGGTCTGCAGCTGGGACTGATGAGGAAGTCATGTTGCATTGCCCATCTTCCCCAAACACAAATATTGCCACGTATTTATTCTGCAGTGAAACGAAGCTGATGTGATCAAGAAACATGTTTGATTATTGGAACTGGAGGGTTACAGGAAGTGGCACCCGGATCTGACATGGACTGTTGGATCGTCAGCTCTGTGGTGAACAAAGGTCCGGGTTTCAGTTCTGTTCATTTCACTCACTTGGAAGGTTAATGAGGTTTGTACATGTGGATAAATGTGTTTGTATAAATATTTAATATTAAATACTCTGTTAGTGAAGCTGTCAGGTACAGAGGCCTGTAAACTAAGAACCGCTCACAAGCCGAGATACTTCTGGGATGTATGATGGATTTTATTGATGAGGAAATCAGCCTTTAATCTAACGCTGTTCATGTGATCGATCAGAACGAACAGCAGTACGAGCTCAGATATAAAGACCGGCCATGTGGATGGATCTGAGTTCTGAACAGCTTGTTGACGATGCTAAGAGGCAAGTCTTCATTTTACTGGGATTTCAAAAACAAACAAAATAGTTGTTAATCAAACACTAACTGATCTACAAGAGTTAAAGTCACTTTTAGGATTCCCAGACAGCAACTGATCTACATTTCCACCTGCAGACCGCCTTCC
The DNA here is from genome assembly GCA_903067095.1 of Girardinus metallicus. NCBI lineage: Eukaryota > Metazoa > Chordata > Actinopteri > Cyprinodontiformes > Poeciliidae > Girardinus > Girardinus metallicus. Next base: position 18,633 of record CAEGAE010078766.1, on the reverse strand, counting down.
TGCTACAGAGCTCATCACCAGTACTCATTATGCTTAGATTTGATCACAGTAAACTTCAATGTCATTTCAATCATAAAGTTGTGCATAATTCTAAAGTAAGCAGAAAAAAACCTGAAACGCACTTTAACCTTCAGTCCCTCTGACTTGATGCTGTTTAGAAAAACGTTTTTCTGCAACTCCAGCTGTAAATCCTTCGCAAGGAGAACAAAGTAGGACCATGGTAGCTGTGGAGGAGCTGCACAGATGTACAGCTCAGGTGGGGAATTTGTTGACAGGATATGTGTTGTAAGTACGCGCTAGAAATCTGACTTTTATGGAAAAATGAGAAACAAACGATTGTTGGAGGGGAAAAAAGCCCAAATTTCCCTTTGCAGGGGAAGGTGGAGCTGAGGGGAAAACATGGACAGCTGGACTAAAGCAGAGGACCAGATGAGACTGAGCTGTAACTGAAGGACAGCTGCTTCCACCAAGTTACTCACTATATAACACATTTTAAAGTACATCGAAGAGAAAATAAGAAAAAGTGCCATGTGTCTTGCCATTCTTCTCAGAAAGTGAAATTTTAAAGAGATTCACTGCACAAGAATAAATAAAATAGTTCAAACTTTATCTTGCAGTTTTAATGATTATGGCTACAGGAGAAGAACAGATGTTTTAAGCATTATTCTAATTTTCTGAGACACTTTTTGGGGTTTTCATAATCTGTTAGCCATAACTATCAAGATGACAAGAAACAAAGGCTTGGAATAAACCGCTCTATGCGACGATTCTATATAATATACGAGTTTCACTTTATGAGATGACCGGCAAGAACTTTTAGCACTTTTCTGCAATATTCAAATCTCAGGGGAAACTCCCAAGAAAATACACTGACAATTGTGGTTGTGAAGTAAGTGAACATGAAAAAGATGAAATTCTTTAGTTTCATCAGTCTGGTCTGCTGCGGGTCGAGGAATGAGCCGTTTCTTAGAGCCGGCATTAGCGGGACCAGCAGACAGTGACTGAAGTCCACCTAGAAATATATTAAGAGCTCCGGTTAGCATAAACATGTCCGTCCTGACGGGCAGGAGCAGCTCCCATCATGTCTGGGACTTGCAGGTGAACTCGTCCACCAGCTGCTGGCAGTCTCTGCAGCGGACGGCGCAGCACCAGTGGAACTTGCACTCGCACTTGGTGGTGCGGCTGACCCGCGCCGTGTCGTAGCCTCGGCCGCAGCACATCACCTCGCAGCCATCCGAGCCGCGGGACGCCCGGCTGCAGAGCCGGCCCGCCGTGCCCATCGACCCTGAGGAGGAGGCGGGACAGAATCCCGACACGTTAGGTTGGGAACTCATGCAGTGGATGTCTGCTTCTTTTAGAAACAGGAAACATGATCAGTTACAAGGACAGAACAATCTGAACTTCATTCAGTTAAGATTTCTGAAATTTCTCTCATCTCTCCAGATTCTCAAGTGATTTTTCTCAGCCTCGGGCTGACATGTGGTCATCTCTGTCGGGATATAAATCACTGACCGGAAACAATAAACTCCTGAATGTAGTTTGGGAATGTAGAAAAAAAAAAAGAAGAAAAATGAAGTGGAGATTAGTAAACATAAATATTTAATAAAGACGACATACATGAGACTGATTTACTTTTATATATTTAGCAGATGGAATAAAGATTAAATAGCTTTTCTTCGACTGAACATCCACATTGTTCAGTCAGCATCTTTCAGGAACATTTGCCACAATCACAGGTTATATTTCAACTCAATATGCAACATTTGGTTTCTCATGCAAATATTAAAAACACAGCGATTCTACAAGAAGTGATGAACTTTAAGAAACAAAACAAAAAGCCACAAACATGGATGATTTGAATCACTTTTCAGGATGTCAGAGCCCAGTGGGGCCGGAGCCTAATGCTTCAGTCAGGACTGAAGATGAGCTGTGTCTGTGTGTGTGTGTGTGTGTGTGTGTGTGTGTGTGTGTGTGGTGCCGGGGGGATGTGGGGGGATCAGATGGAAGACAGTGAGACAATGAAGTCCAGACGAAGTAAAGATGAGAGATTGATGACAGGAGCAATCAGGCTGCTCTCACCAACATCATCAGCTGTTCATTTCATAGGAGACGTCCACCAGACACACTTCTCTCCTGACACACACACACACACACACTCCATGGCAAGTGTAGTTTCTCTCTGTTTTGAAGTGTGACTGAAACATCAAACGACACAGTCTTCATTCATGATGAAAACACAAAAGTCCGTTTGGTTTATTCTGTCTGGTTCATATTTCATTTCATTTTTCACATTCTGCCGACTTCCAGTCTGGAATAACGAGAGAAAACAAGACAAACAGACTTTAAGCTGCTGAAGCTCCAGATGCTCCAGATAAATAAAGACTCAATCAGGAGTTTGTTTTCCGTCACTAAGACGATCTGTTGCAGAAAAGTTGGAAATGTTATCGCCAAAGGAAAACATCTGTAGATGAATGACTATGAATATTCCAGTCATATTTTGATGTAAGTATGCAGCTGAAACCAGACCGATGTGTTCAGAGATGGTGAAGAAGATGTTATATTTTTATTATTTTTCCTGCTGTGTGACAAAGACAAAGTCATTTTGAATGACGAGGTAAAAAAAAAATCCAATCATAATCTATATTTGCCCGTCATATTTTAAAAACACAACGGCAGCATATTGTTGTGTTTCATTTTCATTCAGCTTAGTTAATATTCAGCTTATATAAAACTCCATATAATTCTATGAGCTACCTCAATGTTTTATCCTGACATATTTTGGTGTTTCTGCTGTGAGAAACTCACAACAACCTTTTGGTGAAAACTAATCAAAGTTCGATAAGGCAGGAATCCATAATCAATAACTGAGATCTATTATTTCCTGATAATCAGGCGGTGACCTCACTAAATGCTTTTGGTGTTTATTAGCAGTTATTTACAGCCAAACCTGCTGTTGCACGACACCACAAGCCAAAAAAACTGATTCATTTTCTTTATGACAATCCTTTTGGAACAAACTATGAATTATGAACGTTAAGCAATCGAGTGATTTCCAGTGATTTTTAAATTTCTTTAAAAGATCAGTGTTCATTCCAGTCTGGTCACCTGGTCTGGAGGGTTTTGTGCTGCAGAACCAGAGTTCTGCTTGAGGCAAATGACACTGAGCCGTCTGAATCCTGAGTGTGTGTGAACAGGAGTGGGCGTGAACAGGAGTGTGTGTGAACAGGAGTGTGTGTTCAGGCTGACTCCTATATAAATAAAGTCCAAAGTGGCTCAAGACACAAACTTCAAACGGTGTTGTGGGATTTGCTGGTGTTTACATTCTGCTTTGGGTTGGTGCGTCGATGCTCTCTGCGCCCGTTCGGTCCCTGGGCAGGTATTATGTCTGGACACGAGCAGACGCCCCTCCCTGCTCTGGCAGCGGGCCCCTCCCTGCTCTGGCAGCGGGCCCCTCCCTGCTCTGGCAGCGGGCCCCTCCCTGCTCTGGCAGCGGGCCCCTCCGCCCCTCCGCCCCTCCGTTATCCGTGGTATGCCGCGCCGCTCGGGGTGACATCACGGCCAGCATCTACCTCAGGGACTTTGCTCTCCCTGCGTCTGCTTATTGAATTAAGATGAGGGGGCGCCGAGAGATGAGTTTAGCACCTGAGCCTCGCTGGAGCCGAGGGAAATTGATTTCATACTCTGAGGGGCCGTCTCATCTCACCGTCTCTCTGGGCCGCGGTTTGTTCCCCAAAGTGTCTGAGAAAATGACTGAATGAACACCAGTTTGCATTTCCCTGAGAGAACGTTCAAAGTGTGAAGGAAGAATTATTCACACATTGTTTTAAGCTCGATTACAGTTCATGTTTACAGTACATTGTGTTTATGTTGGCATAATTCTGCATGCATGTCCACGGACCATGAAGCATCCATGTCTGTTGTAAAAAAAATAAAAAATGACCAATGAGATCCCAGGATTCTCCTCGGTTCCTGAACCAAACTACCCGAAACATCTGGGATGCATTTTTGTTTCTGAACTGAAAATGGGCTGGAATGGGATTTCTAACTTCACTTTGCATCAAAAGAAGAAGAAATAACCCTCCTGCTGTGACATTTGTTGTTATTTTGATACAGAGACTTAAAAATATAAATGCAGACGATGAAAGACCCACTAAGTTTGCTACTCCTATCAGTTCTTATCACAGCGAACGTTTCATCTTTTCGCTCTTTAAAGTGTAACTAGAGCATAAATCCTCCCCTGGGAAATTCTGACAAATTCCACCAACGTGGGCGGAGCCAAGAGGGATGAACGGGGTGTGATCGGGATTACCAACTCATCCACTTTGTCACTAGATTTAGTGACTCCTCAGACACCTCTAGTGACTTTAAAGAAGAAAAAACTAACTAATGACAAAATGTTCCTGCATTTTAAGGTGACACCGCTCTGCAGCGCTGCTCCGTCACCACAGAGCCGAGGAGAGCCGAGGAGAGCCGAGGAGAGCCGAGGAGAGCCGGTCCACTCCACGACCACAGCGGAGACAAGTCACACGTTTGATCAACGCTGGCCTTGGTCGCGCTCACTATTCCTACCCTTGACTCGCCAGCAGGGGGCGTGTGTCTGAGAGAGAGACGGTTTTATACCTGAACGTGATGTGACAAAGTTGTACCAACAGGGAAATTCAACTGCTTTTGCAGCTTCAACCAAATCAGACCAGCACTGCTTTGGTTTTGCAATATTCAGGTCAAATATGGCAAAACTAAACAAATTTTCATAAAATTTCACACACAGAAATGTAAAGATAGAACTCTAAATAACCTATGTAGACATAATAATTAAGAAAAAGTTGATTTGGAGTTCAGACTGAAAAGACTAACAAGGTGATATTAGCTTGTTCATCATTTGGACTAATGTAGTTGGCCTGGAGTCGTCTGATTACCTGCTGCAGCTTTAATATAATACATGCCATTAATATAAAGTACAACTGTGGAGGCTAAAAACAGCCGTTTTGATCCCTCAGACAAAAACTAAATAACAGCGAGAGCACAAGAACCAGAGTAAATAATCTAAGTAGAGCAGAATTACTATCTTTTTATAGTTAAAACTTGGTTGAATTATTTGCAGAAAACATTCCTGCAGCATTACTCTGGCACAGAAAACAGGACCAAACAGCATGAATTAGCACTACAGGGGGTACAGCCTAAAACCTTGGTAAAAACAGTGAAGCGTTTGGTAATCTGTAAATTAGGATGCAAATAACTTCGATCTTGGTGGAATGTATTATCAATCTGTTATAGAGTGTCTGGGAGAAAGGAAAAGGCTTGCCTTGCAAAGATGAGAGATTTCAAAAATTAAACCAGCTTATATCCCACAAGGTTGCCTGTTGCAGTTGAATAAGTGAAGCTATAGGAGATTTTAAACTGGGAATAAGAAATGCTTCGATCCCACAGGTTCAGGGAAAGAAAACGTAAAGGTGTCGGTTCTCATGTGTCCCGGTAAACCAAAGTCTTTATTGTTTTAATTGTTTGTTTTTATTGACCTGTACAGAACTTTGAGCTGTATGAAGAGTGATTTATAAATAAAATTCATTGATTGATAATAATTACTAATGTCCTTATTTTAATAACCAATATTGTTGAATATCTCCCATACTCTGCAAAAAGTACAAAAATAAAATGTCATAATATTCTTTCTTATGAAAAAATTCTTTCTTTTTCTTTCACTCATAATGACAACAAAATATATTTGAATATTGAGAAAAAGTTCAATATTGGCAACTCGTGGTGTCACACTCTAATCAGGTCATTAACTCAAAACACTTGCAGCCTCTGAACCCGTCAGTCTGGGTCAGTGGGACAGTCATGAGGAAGACTGATGACAGAAGGTCGTTGCTAAGCAACCCGGCTGTTCACAGACAAATGTATGGAAGAAAAGAGCAAAAATCTAAACTGGGAAACCAAAGAATGAATATTGATGCATTTTAAAGTTTCGTTTGGGGTTGACTCTATAATGGCACTAAGCTAATTAAACTTCATCTGTGCTTTCTGTGTGATGTAAACTACTCCAATAAGCTGATCTTAAACTCCCTTGCAAACCAAAACCAGTGTGTGTGTGTGTGTGTGTGTGTGTGTGTTTCATGTCGAGCTGATTTATAATGGTGTGTGGTATTCTAGAGTTTCAGCCCACAGACGTGTGTAATGGCTCTTAAACTGGCAGACACCTGATTGTCACGGATCATCGGCTGCACGACAAGCAGCCTCTCCTTCTGGAAGACACACACTCACACACCCACACACTCACAGCCCTGCCATCTGCCTGCTTTCTAACCCGGGTTTTAAACACAAATGTTTTCGTTCTCACACTGTCTCGTCTCAGCCATGAAAAGGCCCACATCAAAGTAACCGAGTCTTTCCTAACAACAGCAGTGTTTTTGGTTACTGTACAATCAGTCAGTTATCTGGAGAAGAGAAAGACTGGAAGAACAAGGCAGGAACTGAAAGACTTGAGGGCAAAAGAAATTGAGGGTATTTCCATTTTGGGTTTTCAACGATTGATTCTATGTGGTCATCCGCTGACATTATCTAAGTCCTGCCCTCTAAGAACAGAGAGTTACATTTCTTTTTCTTTTGGAAAGTTCGCTCTATGACCCTCTTGAGCTAATCCACTTGAAATTGAGTCATTTAAGAGATAACAAGTTGGCCTGCTTGGTTTCCAACACAGACTTTTAGCAGGGTGTGTGGCTGTCGGACGCTTCAGTCTTATGTTTTCAGTGTAAATAATCCTATTTGCCCCAAACTGAACATGGTGGGTATTAATTCAACCCCCAAAAGATATTTATGCAAATCTTTGGTAGCAAAACCGCCTCACAGCATCCAAACCTCAAGCAATGTTTTAGCCAAGGATTTTGAAATTCGATGCACACGTCTGTTGAACAGAAAAGTCTCTTAGAGTTATGATCAAATTCTTGCTGGAAGTCGGCCACTTTGGATCAGTTTGTGTCTTTTACATACAAACTGAGCAAACTCTTTCTACTGCTTTCCTCAGATTTCAAAATAAGTCAGAATAGTGTTGAGACAATGAAAATCAAAAGTTATCAAAAGCTTTTTGCTGCATTAAAACATGTGGCGGTGGCCAAGCAGCAAAATCTGATTTCTCGAAATAAAAAGATGAATGCGTAAGAATTTTCTCACACCAGGTCAGAGCTGTACCAGGTTTTCTGGGTATCGTCACAGACCAGCATTAAACATATTTATATGATCACTTGCTGACATCACGTAAGCCCTGCCCACTTAGACCAGGAAGTTGTATGTTTTTTCATCCTCATGGGTGATGTTGAATTCTACTCTGAGAAGTGACTAATGGATATAAACAATCTTCATCTACGTACAAAGTTAGAGGAATTTGAATAGAACATTTAACAAGCTATTTTTCCCTAAAGCATCATCATATCCACACAGATTTTTCAGTGCACCATCACAGATCAACGGATTGGGAAGGTAGTTTGATGCCATCAATTTGAAGAAGAAAGGTGATGATGCGGGCGGTCACCAAGATACAAAATCCACTCATCACTGCTTGCAACTTGAATTACCTTTAAGACTGTTGATGATGACTTTCCTCATTGGATGTGTGCGAACCAAATAGTGTTCAGCACCAACCTGGAAAAACTGCTTTTTGTAGAAGTGTTTAAACCAGTGATGACAAGGTAATGAGTGCGTATGATAACCAGCACTCACACATGCTTAGTTTTTGTTGAAAGTCAATGAAGCAGGTCATTGGTGGAAGTTGTCTAATGCAAAATGGAAGGAAAAGAACTCCAGGACTCTGTTTTTTAAATAGAGGAGGATGTGTTTATGCATTCCCTTTTGGCTGCGTTTTATTTAGGAGCATGAACATGACCTGACTGACAGATTAAGCTCTTACCTGACTGAGGGTCCCGTATACAGTAGTCTGGTGAGTCTTCCAGGTAGACCAGATCGTTTTTGCTGGGACGTTTGAAGTGTGTGTGCGCGGCTGTAAAGCCAGTTCCATACTGATTGACTGCGACCTGCACAGCACCATTGTATCTCCTCCTCAGGTGGTCACCAGTGCGGCGGAAGTCGGCCATAGCCTGCCAGCAGGTACGGACGCTGCACGAGCCACTGACGCCATGACATTTACACTGTAGAGTCATGAAGCGCTTCACTGCCTGTGAGGAGACAACAGGAAGGGAGAAGAAAAACAACCCATCATCCGATCGCTTTTATAGCTGAGCTGAGTCATTTCTATGTGTGCCCTCTTCCATACCTTCCTGCCAGCTCTGTTGTTGTGCAGGTTCATGAGCGCTCGGGCATCCCTCTCCTTCCTCTCCTTGGCATCCACAAAGATTTGGCTGAAGTGAATGGCGTGCTCCACATGATCGCTGCAGCCTCCCCAGTCGAAGGAGCCCTTGGAGTCCCGCGATGAGCCCTTCTTGGTGGGGTCACAGGAGCAGTTGTCCAGGTCGCCCTGGCTGCAAGCTCGGGCCAAAGTATACACCACTCCTGCAGAGGAGATGGCGTACACAAAGGCAACTTCTCGGCTGCCTAGGAGTAGACAATTATGATGGGGCAAAGTCTGTTACTTTGTACCAAAAACATGCATCTGTGTAGAAGTATGTTCTTCAGGGAACAGCTCAGGTTTGAAGATTGACAGCATGTCTTTACATTGGCTGATGGGTCCAGGTTACTGTTTTTATTGTTTTGGTTCACAACATAAAATAGGTTTTTTTCTGGTATTTAGTGACCAATCTTGCCAAGTTCCTGTTATTTTCTACAAGCCCCAACACAAATCTGCTGATTTCAGAATCATACCATAACAATCAGAACTGTCCCTTAACTGTTTGGCCACTGATGAAACCTCGTTGTTTGTTGTTGTCTGCCAGAAGCTTTCATGCTATGGTTACAGAGCATGAAACAGAAAAAGAAAATGCTTCATCTCTTTCCAAGATGGATAAACAGCTTAGGTTTATGAGCAATGCCCTCATGCGGAGCCCTCATCTCCTCCACATGCACAGTAACCAAAGAGAGATGTGGGCAAGATCTGAGGGAAGGAGAGCTCCATTTCTTCATTTAATTTCTGCTACAAAACCACCATGTCTGGTAAAGTCAGCTGAAGATATAAAGAGCAAAAATGTATTTATTAATGAAATGTTGAGCGATTATCAGAAGCAAATATCTGACCTGCAGTGGGCAAGAGTTGTTTTGATATGAAAAATCCTCACTTTTGTTACAGCTCTTCTTTTCCCACTGGTTAGCTGGAAATTTATCTGTTTCATCAAAGAGGCTCAGAGAACCGTCCACTTTAAGTAAGAGATTTACTGATCATCTCTCTCAGCAGGATTCCACATAAAAAAATCTGAAATATTTCTTAGTACCTGCTTTTTTTGTCAGATACCCCAATTCCTGGCTATGAAATTGCATATTTAGTGAAGTATTTTCATAGTTTATGGGAAGAAAGTGTCAAAATGCTTAAATTTCACATATAATTACATTTTACACAACTTTCTGAAAATGGTTGATTTTGGTTCTCACTCTATTTTGGCTAGCTCAGTCAAAATATGAAATGATGGCCCCTGATCAAACCACAGTAAATCTGACCAACAGCAGGTTGGTAGTTATCACATACTGGAAAGATAAACACATGTTACCTAAAGGTACAACATGATTAGAGTGAAGAAAATTACCTTAATTTCTCAAGTGTCCAGATGAATATGAATGTTTGCAGTGCATGAACTGATAAAACAGATCAAGACTGAGGCGATAAAAACTCCCTCATATTGCCCAGAACCAAATCTGATTAATAATAGTTGATGGAACTCAACATTTTTGTCTGGATGGTTATTTAAAACTATAATAATAAAAGAGAATCATTTACTCAATAAGTAGTTAAACCCAAATTCAAACTATTGGGAAAATGCTAAATTTTAACAATATATACTTTTTACACAACTGTCACTATGTTGGGACAAATAAGTATGAGACAGATAATCTGTGGAGAAAAAAAAGAGCTTCTCTGCCTTCTCCCAGCGCTAACTAGAAACAACCAATCAGAGCCAGGAGGAGGGTCCTAGTGCTGTCAATCATGCCCATGTGTGCATTTCCTTAGAGGAAATAGCAGCGTGGCGGTAAAGAAGCTCGATCTTTTCACAGATGATCTGTCTTATATTACACTGTCTCAACATGGTGACAGTTTTAACAAATATGTTAAAAAAAAAAAAAGCTATATATTTTTTAATAAAAGATACACTACTGCGGCTTTAAATCAAAGCCATAAAACCACCTGCTTACAATCGCCTTTGATTCATAATATCTGGAGCAGTGATCAACATATTTCATGTATATTTTCTTTCATTTGACAAAATTTCAGTGTCATGATTGGTTACTGTTATGTAAAGCACTTTGAACTTCCTTGTTAATGAAATATGCTATACTTGAAACTACATTATTGACATTTCCAGAAGGCATAAGCAGCAACAAAAACACAAAGAATTACATGATAGTATTGCATATAGAAAGAAAAAATATGTTTAAAACAAGCTCAAGTGTTACCTAGGAACGGTAAATAATATAAACAGAAGTGGATTTGTGTGTGTGTGGGTGTGTGTGTGTAGAAGCTCACTTAGGTGTGTCTAATGGGGTAAATGAGGAGAACGGTGAGAGAACACGTTGCTGAGGAGGGAAATCTCCTGTGTAATTGTTTGAAATTAGCCTTCTGACATTGACAATAAGGAGCTTCTGGAGGGGCCTCTGTGTGCCACAATAATGCTGTGTGACACGGTCGGGGCCCGGGTGGGAGGTCCAAATACCACACGGCTGATTAGAGGCCCCCCGACATGAAACAGACTAAGTTGAAGGATCCACCTCACAGGTTAAATCTCGGGGCATGGGAGAGGAACATCAGGCCGTCGGGTTCTGATGATCCTTCCTTCTGCGCCAGAAGAGGGAAAATAAGATCCGGACCAGCTCCAACATGCCCCCCGCTGAAAACAGCACCACGGTTCTAGTGGCTGAGATGTGCAGCCACATGTTTCACTTGACAAGATGCTTCTGTAACATCCGTCACAGGGAGTGACAGGCGGGCTCACTGCTTGGTAATCACTTTAGTTCCTAATGCCGCTTCCTAAGTCTTACTGTTCAGCTTCACCTCTCACTGACGGTGAGAATCAACCTTTTTAGGTCCGTTCTCGTCAACAAATTGTCGGAGAAGATAAACACCGCTGATGACCAGCCGTGACTCTTCAAAAGGCTGGGAGTTGGTTCGCCTGCCATCCCTCAACCCAATGGACTGAGGGGAGATTAATTACTGAATTAATCTAAGGACATCAGTGGGAACATTAGAGGTTGTGTTGCCACAAGGTTGTTTTTGCTGATTTTACTCGTCCGTTTGAAGAGAAAAATAAAAACTTCCACAGCGCTCCGATGTAAAGATGCAAAACAAAAATTTATTCCACAGTTCTTGCGTAATTCTTTTACAAGAGCGATTGGTTCTTAGCTAACCTCCACAAACAAACTACGGTTGAAAAAGCGTGCGGCTCTGTCGATCTTACTCTGCTATCGATCCTTCGTTAACGCTCCCTCATTTGCATAAATTGCAAAGTGGTCAATTAAGCCATGAAACATACAAACTTAAAATAAAACACTTATTCACAATAAAACATTATGAAATTAACTACATGCAATATAATAATGCTACCTAAACCTCAACAAATGCACTTATTAAATTACTAATTAAACAAATTACAAGTTACTGTTAAAACAAGTTTTAACAGTAACTGAATATTTTATACATGAACTTGGCCTCCATAGAGGTGTTGCAGGTTTTGCAATCATATTATTGCAAAACCTGCAATAATATTGGACTCATTTCAAATAAATATTGGTTGCATTTAATAAAAATTAAAAATAAAAACATGTCCTCATTTCCAGTGAGCACCTCCAGCCTAGAGGGGCAGTATTATGTGTTTTCCAGACACATATCGCCATTTTGTAGCGCAAACAAGCAACTATGTTACCTTCATTTGTTTAAAAAGGCGATATAGATCGTTACTTAAAAGAAATTTTACCTTGTAATGTAACACCATGGAATTGGGCCTCTGTCTCTTTAAAAACTCCTGTTTTTTCTGAAACTCCACCCTTAGGGAGTCATCACAACATGGCTCCTCTATTAAATCTTTAATAACATTTTTACCAGCATTGCTCTGAGAAGTAGCTCCTATAATGAGCTCAGCAGATGCTCAGTTCTATCAGCCGTTTGCTAATTGCTGCTGGCTAGTCTGAAGGAGTGCTCTGTGAGGCGGAAGCTTGGAAACCTGGAAATTGCAGCTCTGAGAAGGAGCAGCACCTCTAGGGCGGAGCTAGGTCCACCTAGACGTTTTGAACAGATGAATGGTTGCCACGGCAGATTAAAGGATTTCTAAAACATGCATGAAAGAATCAAAGCAACACTTCAGGTATGTTTTGGATACAAAAACGTACCTGGGGAATAAAAATATAACATGATGTAGAGAAAAAAGAAGTTAATTTCATATGATACTGGCCCCTTATAGAGTGTAACTTATGACCAAATCAGGAGCTGATGAATGTCTGCTCTCTCTGCTCAACAGTTTCATCACATCTGGGAACTGCAGGACAAATTTACCACAGTAAGGACTGCAGCAGCACAAAACGCGGCTCAGAGAAACCGCGCATTTGCACTGATGTGATAAATGCATGTTTGTAAAGTGAGGAGAGGTACGGAATGCGATCCGACCGCTGCAGAAAGAAAACAACACGTTTACAAGATATTTCATTTCAGCGGCCGTAAATTTAGCTGAGCTCTTGAAAGAATGACCGTTTGTTTGAAATTGTTTTCACATTTACTTTAAGGACCTTCATAAGTCATGAGATGAGCATCTATCCAGGCTGACCCATCGATGTTTGGGGTAACCACAGGGTAAGTCTCTCGTTCCAGTTTCTACTCACTGCGTAGCAGCAGACGGCCAAACAAGTTGTGGTCCCTGGCTGTTGTGTTGCAGTTCCAGCGGTGGTTGCGGAACTGGTGCTGGCACTCAGAGATCCACTCCTTCATCCCGGCCCCGATGGCCTGCATCACCTTGGGGTGCTGGCGGCAGAGTTGGCGCTGTTTGTTCACCAGGCCGGGGATGTTGTCGCACATCACCTGGGAGCCCAGGGTGCCCATGTACCTGCATGGTGAGGAGGGGGGAACAGTGACATGTCAGATATTTAAACACAGGGCCCTCAGCTATGCAGAGGCAAACATCCAAACATTTCAGCCATGCTTTCATTTCAAAATGCACAATTTCAATGACAGGGGACACGAAATGCTTTCTTAAAAAAACGTCTATATGATGCATTACTGTATGTGGTTTAGTCGAACAATTTACGTCGACTTTAAATTACAAATAGCCCAACGTGGAAGGAGTTCATTGGAAACTCAAGATGAGATTCTTTAGGAAACAGTTTATCAAATCTAAGCGTGATCAAACTAAAACTGATTTATGGTGGAGGGTTTGCAAACAAACTGGTGACCATTTACATATTTTCCTGGACTGTCCAACTTTATAATCCCAAAATAAACATCAAGCCTGAATACATGGGACAGTTAAGGACCGAGAGTTCTGCTGTGTGTGTTTTATGGTGTTGAATCCTCATATATATAGTGGAGCTGTTTGTTGGTTACTATGGCAACAAGTCTGTGTGTAGCTAGCCGACAAGGAAAATGAGGGAAGAAAATACGAGTGGTTTTGAGTTGTTCTTTAACGGTTTTTCTGCGTTATTTCACCTTGATCTGTGGCGCACTGCAGCAACTAAAGAATACAGGTTCCATCTGGTTCCACCGCGGCAGCATCAATAACATGGAACGTGTCTAAATGGTCTCAGCTGATGAATGCTGTAGGCGAACGTAAAAGTTCTACCACTTTTCCTAAAATTGCAGTGGGGTTTTTTCATTGTGAGCGTGTTCACACTGCAGTCTGTTAGCGGTGCAGCTGGTGTAATTGAACTTTAGCAGCTCAGTCTGACGTTAGTCAGCACAGCCCGCTGCCTGTCTGCAGCTCCCGTAACGTCGCTGGTCAAACTTTAGCTCGTAGCTGAGCTCGAGTTTGTAGCTTCATCGCTTCGCGTATCCCCAAAAAACGAAACGTGGATCTGCTCCACCCGCGCTGATGAATGGATGCTGTGATCACCGTCACGTCGTTCCAGGTCAAATTTATATTTTTTTTTTTTTACAAAACGCCTTTCGGATATTCAGTCTTTGAATGTCGGGTCATCGAGCCAAAGCTGTGAAAACTTCTATCTTCTCGCGGTGAAGCGCACAATGACCAGCTAGCCTCAACACGTTAGGCGGTTCCAACACTACGCATGCGCACAGCAGCTTGGAGTCTATCGACGTCAGCTCAGGTCCTGCGAGTAATTTTTTTACACAGATTTTATTTAAACGAACTTAAAACAAGAAGTGAGCATCAATGGAAAAGTTAAAATATTTTTAAAGGGTGATGAAAAATGTACTACCGCGCAGAAACACTGAAAATCTTCCTTTCCCCAAGGAGAAATTTGAACCATGTCGTCACCTTCCTAAAATAATGGCCCAAGTCAGATTTTGCTGAAGTAATTTTGGTAAAATAAAAGAATAAATAAATGAATAAATTACCGCCTTTCTTTTGGAAGGTGACGATATTTACTTGCACTCAGCCTACAATGTTCTATCTTGAGTTGATGCCTTTGGGTGGATGAAGGAAAGTTCAAATACTCCAAATCTGTTTAATGGTGGCAATGACAGTGATGGTTCACTCTTTGCTCAAGGCACTACTTCAAACACTTTTTTAATGGAAAGCTTTTCCTTTTTTTAACGTTTATGTAATGGAAAACACAATTATTGCTAAGTTTCATTTGAAAGTGGAGTTGTGGTCTCCTGTAATTGTCCATTGTGGTTGAGCTATTTTCCATCTTCATTTGACATATTTATTTTATTCAACCTTATTTTTTTTCAATATTTCTTCTTACTGCAGTTTTAATGTAATTGCAAATTGAGGGGACAAGAATTTCTTGCATAAACATTGTAAGGAAAGAATTAGATGAAGCTACATTCTTTAAATTTTAAATCTTAAAGAAAAGCTGTCTTAATATTTAAGCGGGGATTTGAACACAGTCATCTTACAAACATTAATTAAGGAAGCATGCAAAGATAACAAATGCACAGATATTAAATTGGATCAAGTGACTGGAAAGCCTGAAAACTTATCTTGTACAAATATTCAATGTAGAAGACACTCTGCAAACGCGTCCCAAATGTTCCCATTATTAAGACGAAACCTTCATTAGAAGTTAGAATAGATTCCTATGGGGGGAAATTTGCGTTAAACGGTAATAAAATAAAACAACAGACATTAATACAGAGCGACACTCACCACCAGGACGCATCGACCTTGGCCGTCAGCCAGCAGGTTGCTACCGATAGAAAGAAACATATTCCACTTGGCAAAAAGTTCATATTAAGCAGAATTTGGTTCTTTATGGATCTGCACGGAGCATATCCATGGATGGAAGAAACTTTTTGAAAATAGATAAATTTATATATACTTAAAAAAAAAAATGTCGGTGGGTCAACAAATCAAGTCTGATAAAGTACAGAGAAGTGAGAGCAAGGGCGATCTGCGGGTAGAAGCCATGGGGATCTGCCGGAGGAAGGCTCCGCAGAGCGTCTTATAGCCCCGCAGAGATCCTCACGCAGGGGACAGACGGGTGATGAGCTATCAGGTTCAAATGCTTTACACAAGGGGTGGGCAGACTGCCGCTTCAGGAATGAAGGGAAGAAATGAGATGTCTCGGCGTATCTGTTCGGGCTGGTTTGACGCCAGACAGCTTTTGGCTCGGGTCCAGACGCGGAGCTCCGGGTTCCCTGCCACCAGCTGATGCGCCTCCCTCAGTCCAACGGCACCAGAGCGGGATTTGATCCTGCGCGCTCAGAGAGAACCGAAGAGGAGGGGGGAGGGGGGGCGGTCTGTCACGATCCTTGAGAAATGTGAATAAATCTTAACGGACAAACAGGACGGAGATTTAAAAAGCCAGTAGAAAATGACTGGACGGTCCGTCTTAAAGCCCTATATCATCTGATACTTTGGTGAAGATGACGCACAGGTGTCAAATACTCTCCATTCCCAAAGAATGACGCACATTAAATTTCCAGTCATTTATAACCTCATCCTTCGCCAACTCAGAACTGACGGGTTTTGTTGTATTTTATTATTTTTTTTAATCACACACTCCGGTACTCCCACAGCAACACCTAAAGGTGACGTGTCCATCTCTATTGGATTATTTATGGGCGTCTTTTTGAAGTCTCCAGGGGAAATCTGTAGCCGGTGTCACTCGGTATTTCCTCCGACTTTGATCAGGCCCGAGTGTATGTGGAGTTCCCGGGACCCACACCAGACCAGATTAATGGGGAAATTGGATTTTGCACATGATCCCCGTGGAAGACAAGCAGGAAAAAAAAAAAAAAAAAAAAAAAAAAAAAAAAAAAAAAAAAAAAAAAAAAAAAAAAACCCGACAAGTCAAAGCTTTGGCACAGTTAAGAGCTCGACTTTGATTTGCAGTAGCCGTGATGCGTCACAATACTCTGCTTTCATTAAAGCATTCACAAATACACAAGGGTCATTATATGTCAAGAGTGAATCTGTGTTTAATCTATAGAATACAAAAAAGGAAGAAGTGCTTTTACACATCTCTGATTGGTAGATCAGTTCACTTTGAAATTAAAAATTTCAACTGGTTACTGAGAAATTTGACCCATTAAAACCCATCAAATAAACTATTTCAGGACAAGATTTTCAGATAACCAGCCAGAGACCAAAATGATCAGCAGATGAACTACTGAAAACACAGAATGTTTTTCCTCTATTTAATAAAAGCGTCTAGACTACAAATTCTCCATTTTCTACTTTAATGAGAATTAGTTGAAAGTTAGGGATAAATGACTATAATCTCAGAACTATTACTGTATTAAAAACTTTCTACACCTAGCAAAGAATCTCTAATATTTACTTTGTTTCTTCTCTGAGGCAAAAAGGAAAACAAAAATCAGCCTTTGCCAAGAAAAAACTGATTTGTGCACCTCCACTGAAAACCTCCATTACAAACTAGGAATGTCTTTTTTGAACTTCTGCTGGGAAGTCTCACTGCTAAATAGCTAACATGTCTACATTTGTTTCTTTTTATTTTTAAAAAAAGGTATTTTTCTGGCTTTATTTGAGAGTGGTCAGAAAGCGGGTTGAGAGAGGCCGGGACTCGAACCGCTGAGGGCTGCATCCCGGCACTCTTGATGTTTTGTTGTTTGATTCAAACAAATAGGCTTAGCTTCTTACAATTGTGGAAAAAAATTGAAAGTCAAAATGTCCAAATTTTTTATTTGGCAACAGAGGAAAAATCTCTTGGTTAACCTTCAGCCTAACTCAAAACACCTTTAAGAGAAAAATCTAACTAATTGCAAAAAGAAAACAGAAGGAAGACATGTTTAGCATGCCTAAAATGTAACCCTATTTTATATAGCGTACAGTAATCAAATAAAACATTAGAATGAATCCGTTCTCTGCTGTATCTGTGTTCATGCAGCCCTTGAAGGTTTGCAGAGGAACAGGAAGAGAGCGGCTCCCAGCATGCTCACACCAACTCCGGTCACAGCCCAGGTCCAGACTCTCTGCTGGGAATCCGGCTCAGGAAGCTGACAGCAATCCTTAGCTGCATCCATCTGAAAAAGAGAAAAGCGGACTGATGTCGAGAAACACACAAGTGCTTTAATATAACCAGAAAAATGCTAAATGCACCAGGTCCTGCGTTGCAGAATGATGTCTGATGTCAGGCAGGAAGCAGAGGGCATTGTTCCTTAATCCAGTCGGGATTATGACACAGTTTCAGGATCGGCTGGGTGAGAAATATCTGCTTGTGTACCAGCATGAGAACACCGCCATCTTAGTTTGTGGATGAGGACATGTCTGGGCCCACTGCACCAGTACAGCATGACTCGAAAAGGTGAGTCACCTAAACTTCCTGTGCCAAATCCCCCAGGAGTCACCAGGCAAGTGGAGCTGCGGATGTTGGTCAGTCAAGTCATGATGGTGAAATCTCAAACCTGAGTCTGATGGTGTGAAAATGGAACCGCTCTCAGTCAAGGGTGGCTTCTGGTAAACATGACTTGGGAGTTTGCAGTTTGGCAGTGAACCCAGATTTTTTGGGTTTGCTGGAATTTGACATACAGCTGCATATTAATCCCACAAAATATGAAAAGCGTTTTTTAGTTTAGTTTTTTTTTTTTTTTTTAACTTAGACTTTATTATCATATAAACTTGTTGCATTATCCAATAACATGATCTTTTTGTACAAAGCTCAAAACAAACCTATTCTCAAGTTTGAAAAGCTTCAGACTAGAACCATTTGTCTAATTGTGTTTTCTATAATGCTTACAGTGGGGGAAAAAGTATTTAGTCAGTCACCAATTGTGCAAGTTCTTCCACTTAAAAAGATGAGAGAGAGGCCTGTAATTGACATCATAGGTAGACATCAACTATGTCTGATTTTTAAAGAATTTATTTGAAAATAAAGGTGGAAAATAAGTATTTGGTCACTGACAAACAAGCAAGATTT
>CAEGAE010078764.1:0-60101 GCA_903067095.1 Girardinus metallicus | reverse complement strand
ATAGATAGATAGATAGATAGATAGATAGATAGATAGATAGATAGATAGATAGATAGATAGATAGATAGATAGATAGAACTTATTGAATCTAGAAAATACGGGCGCGCAGACCGGTGACGTCCCTCATAACTAATCACGCACATGTATTACTTGAACCACGCGTGAGCAGGCAGCGCACACGCTCTGAGGAAACGTTGCACTGCAGACTAGACTGACGTGACTCCACTGCTGGCTCACTCCGCCTGCCCCCATGAAAATAAACCCTCCGCCAAAACTAGGGGCAATAAAAGAGCCGTTCCTTCATCAACAGCTTGGATTCATGGAAAACATAAGCTTTTCCAAATTACAATGAAATTGTATAAATTGCCAATAATAACATCACTGTCCACCTCGTTTGTGTTTCTGTTTCGGTCCTTGCTGAAGCAAATGTCCCCTGATTTGTAGTCTCAACTTAGGAAAGCGCCGATGCCGACAGAAATATACGCCACGAATCATAAGCCCAGTTTTTTTTTTTTTTTTTTTTTTTTTTCTCCCCCTCTCTCTTGCAGATGCACGCAGCTCAGCGCCGCTCGTCGTGCTCTGGCTCAGTCTGAAGCGGCGCGGCTGTAGCAGCAGAATATTTGGTTTATAACAGAGACACCAGCAGTTGTCTAGATGCGAAACGTGGGCTTTTAGGAGACGGTGAGTGATCTGCTTGGGGATTTTTTATTGTTGTTGCAGATAATAGAAGAACATCCTCTTGCGCTGGTGTAAACCAGGGTGAAAGCGGGGGATATGATTTCCTAAAAATTCTGGAGGTGATTTTTTTTTTCCACGCTTGTGCGCGTCTATCCGAACCGCAACCCGTTTCGGTTTAAGTGTTATTTTGGCGTCAGTGTAAGTATGTGCTGATAAAAGGCTGTTCATTTCCCTGAAGAGTCCATTTTATCTCTTTAGAATTTTATCTCGTTGCAAATCATCACGTACGAGTCAGGGAGGCAGAGTGATAATCTAGCTGAAAATGTAAGAGGATTTTTCTATCCAACATCCGCTGGAAATAGATTAGGAGGACAGCAATGGAAGTTAAATTGTGCTGCATATAAAATGGGCGGGCTTGTCATTATGTTACATTGGCACGGTATATTCTAAAATGAAACGGTCTGCCTGAGGTCATGGGGATATTCTGTTCGGCTTCGTTTTGGGAAGCGCAATCAGTGCATTCAACCGTTCAGCGTTCATTAGACTAGATATGCTAGTTTGGTGAAACATTTGTGTTGCCGACAGACTGAGAGTTGAACTCACTACACAACCACCAATGAACAGTGAGAGACCTGCGCATATCGTCAGCAGCCGCTTCTCCAGCCTCAAGCTAAAATTCGTCAGATCTGAGATCACAGAGGAAATTTTTCACATTCCGTCCGGCTAGAAAAAAAAAAAAAAGATATTTGCAAAAAGTTTCAGGATATAGTCAGTGGACGTCAAATGCACTCGGGTTCATCTGCTGTAAGTGATATTCTTAACATTTTTATTTTTATTGAGCTAAAGAGATAAAGCGGGCTGGTTTTTCTTATCGGTGAACAGCGCAACAATCGAAGATGAGTTTTACTGAGAGGGACGGATGAGTTTGCCGCTGGAATTAGCGCCTTTTAGGGGGAGTTTTTTTTGTGGCACGCAGGAGCGGCTTGATGCTTCAACGCTGCCTGGTTTCAGCACCGCGGACAGCGCTCTCCAAATAAAACAGCATCAACGCGCATTCAGTTAATTACTCCGCCACGCACGGATCGTCATGCCTGTATTTAGACGAGCCTTGCAGGGGATGTCAGTTGCATGCAAAAATTCCACTGTGCTTATGTTTACTCAAATGTTGAATGTTTGTACAGGGTGACATTCATCCCCGTCTGAATAACTTAAAAAGTGTGCTTGTGCGGCGTTTTTTTCCCCCACTAAATCCGATAAGTTTCATCAAGGGGATATGTTATTTTATTTTTATTACATTTTAACAGAGTATGTGGCCACCACCCACTCGTAGCACACCTTGAAGCACCACAAGCAAGTGTTGCCTGTGTGTCTGTCATTGCAAATTTCTGTGAATTTCTTACCCTTTTTTCCTATAAATAAGCAACTGGCCCTCTCGTGGACACACTTATTGCGCTTTCCAATATGGATTCTGAATTTTCATGCATATTATAGCGCAGGGTGTCGCTTGACTATACTTTGCAGACTGACTGACATCATTCTTAAATGTTTAGGGAGGAATGACATGTTCTTTTCCCTTAAAGAAGAGGAATTTGGTTGGATGCCCGTTTTAATGCCTACGCTTCACATTGCAGAGTATTACTAGAGGAGGCTGTTCACAGGTGCTACAGCCTCACACGGGGTGTGTATGTGGTCGATGGTGTGTTTCCTTGTTATTTCCTCTTAATTATTCTGCGCTATGGATGCAGCCACAGGAGCATCTGTTGGATCTAGTCCGTCTGATAGTCAGGGGCACAGTCAGTATGACATGCGATTAAAGATAATGGTGCAAAATACTTGATGTTTGTATGAATCATATTTGAACATTTTGGCTTTGGTACATTAGTTGTGAATGAATTTAGTCATAAATGTTTAGATTCGTAATCAAAAGGAGTAAAGTGACCTTCTCTGTCTATGCTTATTAATTTGTTGACACTTTTATGTGACGGCACATTGGAGCTAATGGTTTACAGGCTCCATGTGACATGGTGATGATGCTCATTTTCTCTTTCTTTAATCTCCACCAGTGAAAGGTCCTCATATTTCAGCTATGTGTGGACGGAACAGGGCGGCCTCTCTGTGTCTGTGGACTTGTTTACTGGTCACAAGCACCGTACTGACTGGGAAAAGGTGAGGAAATATTTATATATATATATATATATAACTGCACCTAATTGATGATCTACCAGTGTGAATACAGAAACATTCATGTTCATCTGCACATTGCTGAAATGCCCTAAATGTGAAGGGAAATGCATTCTGGATTACAATTTAGTGTCTAAATGGTGCATGCATTATTTTTGTTTTTTTTCTGGTTACCTTCTTGTTCTGTATTTGTGAGAACTAGTAGATACTGTGGAAGATATTTTCAGTTACATTTAAATGGAGAAGTCAATTTTTGCCTCCTAAATGTCTAAAACTGCCAACAGTGATTCATCTGGCAGTTTTATACTCTACTATCCACCTCAGTGCTTGTTTTTACAGAATCTAATCACTATGCTTGTAACTAGGGCACACTCACAGGACACCTGCATGCTTATTATTGCCAAGGTAATAAGAAGTGCAACACGGGGACAAGAGATGATGAGCGAAAAATAGCCACTTTACTGTTGAATTGCACTTTTTTCTTTTGGTTCACTGGCTGCGTGGGACAACATCCACTCTGTCAGTTTTCAGACCTGGGCTATACGTAGGGTAGATGTTCCGCATTGCACTGAGATGTTTGCCATAGATTACTGCACATTTGTTTTGACAGCAGCTGCAGGGATAGCAGAGTCAATGTACAGACTCTCCATCTCAGTGTCAACATGGAACTGCTGGCTGTCAGCTACCTAAACAGACAAAAAAAAAGAGAGAAAGAGAGAGAATTGGATTATAAATGACAGGGGTGAGATCCGCCATGATGAGACTGCAACTGCTTTAATTTCTGCACAATTCTAAGCCTAAGCAGACATTCGTTTTCCTGCAGATTTAAAAATGCTCATTGTACAAATGTGGACAATTTTCATGAGAAAATCACTTAACACTTACATGAACATAAGAAAATAACTCTAAAAGTCCAATTCAGCAACCTTTTTTCGTATGTGAGGATACTCAAGCTTTCTTCCTTTGTGGTTCTCCAAGAGAAATCTTTGGCAAATGAACAGATCAGGAATTTCCTCACAGTTGAATAAAACAGTAGAACCTAAATGGTGATACGTTGACATCACCATTTATCATCAGTTGGCTTTGCTCAGCAGCTATACCACAAAAAGAAAATTCTGTGTGTGATACAGGTTTCAGCTTGAACCACCAAGCTGATTATGAAGACACTTTTAATACTTTAAAGTTGTAGTGCACTGTAATATCTCATTTTTGTATACGGATATAATCTCACCTACTAATTACAGTTGCTACATTATTTTGAAATGTAAGGGCTAGAAATGGAGGATCTTGTCTGCTTTAGAGAAGATATTCTAGCATTCAAGTGCTGCATAGTGACAACACAGAAACTGCAAAGCAATTATCACCCCAAAGATTTTCTGTAAAAGCCAGTCCCCCCATTTCGGAGTCAGACGCAGAATCACAGACTTGCGAATACACCTTTGGGGATTTTGGCAAGATGTGATAATTGAGCAGACCAAGAGCTTTGCTACGGTATCTGGCTACCAAAGAAAATGTCTCATAATTAGATTTCTGGCTGACAGGAAAGTGAAAGAAACAGTGAGTAAAATGGACAGAGAGAGACTGGCAGTGAAAGTGTGAATAGCACTGTTGCTGTTCAGATGACCTGTAGATGGGGATGGTGTACAGTGGTTGGTGAGAGGAAGCTCCTAACTAATAAAGATGTTTATCTTTCAAAGCATACACTATCTCCCTATACTCGTAAAAAATGCTAATTTCCACCTTATATTTTTCACTCATCCATTTAGAAACAGTATTTGTGATTATTGCTAAAAAAATGTACAAAAAAAAAATCGTTTAATTTTGTAAATTTGCCATTTGACAGACCAGTATTTTAAATCGTGGCCATTGTCATTGGAAACATTAATTATGTTCAGTGTTTAGCGCCTTACAAAGACATGTATTTTCACATTTTGCCACACTGCAGCCAGAAACGCATTTGAATGGAATATTTATGTGAAAAAGCAACACATGTAGAAACCAAATTACAAATTGTCTTCAGATAATTTGACAAATGCTAATTAAATATACAAAATCTAGTGAAATTAAATGTCTTTAGGAGTCAAATGAAATATAAGAAGGATCCATTTGTGTCTGTTCCATCTTGACCAAGGACTACTGCCGCTTCTACCACCGCAAAGCATCATGGTGGCAGCATTATGCTGTGGAGATGCTTTTCTGCTGTAGTGTTGGTGAGACGAGTTAAATACACAGTAAAAATGAAAGAAAACCTGTTGGAGGCTGAAACAGACTTAGGAATGTGGTGGAAGTCCACCATTCAGCAACCCTAGAAACACAGCCAGAGCTACAGTGACATGATTTAAGTCAAAGAACATTTGCATGTGAAAATGTCCCGGTCCGGGTTGAAACCTAAGTGGAATTAAGACTCTGTGGTAAGACGTGAACATTTTTGTTCATTGAAGCTCCCAGTCCAGTCTGACTAATCTTAAGATGTTTCTTACCAAGATATTTTCTCTACCTTATTTATATCTTCTCTGTAATGATAAATTGGAATATCATTTTTGTATGTCTCAGTTTTGGCAATTTTAAATTACATCAGTGTGGTGGGGCATTAGAACATTGTGTTTAATTTTAGTTTTGCAGTGCATTCCAAAGCCACAGTTCATATTGTGTATTTTTAGACATAATTATTATCCCAGACCTTAAACAGGATACTAAATATTCTTTGAACTTTGAGTGATTTAAAGCAGACGGCTTCAGAGCTGACAAAGACCATAAATGCTCATCACAACTTTCATTTGATTTTCTTTCTTTACTTTATAATTTCCACTAACAGAGGGATAATTGGGGGACAAAGAGAAATATGTGAATGAACCTTTTCTTTAAAATCCACACGATATTTCTCATTTTGAAAGCTCATAACGTTAATCCTGCAACTTATGAGCTTCTCCTTTTGAACAGATACATTCGATTCAGAATTGATACCTTTCCCAATGTTTTTTCCCCACCTTCTTCTCTTCTATCTCTGTTATCTTAATCTTTACTCTTTTTTGTTTTCCTATAGACTAATTGTCATGATTCTCCGCATGCTGCTGTCGCATTTTCCACTCTTCCTTCCTTCCAGCGGCAGGTCTCTACTAACTGGTCTTGATGACCTCCAATTCTCCTTGGAGATGTTCAGCTAGTAGAGCCTTTCTTCAAACACATGCTGTTTATTTCATAAGTAATCAAAGCAGAATCCCACTGGCTTGGGAAATAGGAGAAAGATTACAGATACAATATACTGTTGAACATGATTGTTGGTTCACATATGCAAATATCTAGGAGCATATGGTCATGTGCATGCATTGGTCCATGTGTTTTAACACACTTTATGCACATGCTATCTCAGCCATGTCATATCCTGGCTTTTTGGTGCATTATGTAATTAGAGGTTGGTTCCCTGATTAGGAGAAGGGTAAAATATTTATGCGGGGAGATTCAAGCCCTGCTCTCACAATTAGGATCATGAGCGTTTTCAACATTGCTCTTAGCATTTTGTTTCATGTTGTTCAAAGAGCACGTTCAGTGATGTGTTTTTCATTTGAAAGACCATATTAAAGTATAAATAATGTATTCTGATTTCTCTTTTTTTCACTCTCTGTGTCACAATTCTTTCTATTTATTGTGCCTTTAAACAGTTTCACATCCTTTGAAAAATGAAACAAACTATCCATTCATCCATCCATCCATTTTCTTTACACCCTTGTCCCTAGTGGGGCCGGGAGGGGTGCTGGTACTTATCTCCAGCGAACGTTTTGGGCCTGGACAGGTCGCTAGTCTGTCTCAGTGAAACAAACTAAGATGCTTTATATAAAAAAAGTACAGAAATACTTTAAATATATATATATATTTTTGTTCACCTAAGAGAACTTACTTGAAGATTAAATTCTCATCAATAGCATGACACTATGGACTTGCTGAGTAAAAATCTGAAGAGATTTGGTATCAAAGGAATAATACGTTATTGGATAAGAAGCTACATAATAAAAGACTTAAGAATATTCAGATAAAATGATGTAGAATCTGATTTAGTTATGATTACTTGTTTTGTACAGCAAGGCTCTGTGCTAGGGCTACATTATATGACATTACACACACACACACACGCCTACACACAATTAATCCTACCCTGGTTTAAAGCAACAGAAGAAAGCTGAATATCTGTTGTCTTGTTGTTTTCTTTTATTTGAAATCTGTGTGTTGGTATATATGTTTTCCTACTCTGAATAGTTTGTGTATATTGGGATTAAGAGTGTGGAGTTCTCAAATATGTGCTGTTTCAGGACACGGCAATTATTTTTCTATAATGTCACCATCTTTTTTTCATGCTTAAATGATTCACTGACCACCTAGGAATAAAATGTCAATGCTGTATGAATCCCTTAAGTGGTCAGATGATTATTTGTTTAATTAATCAGACAACATGTGGAGATTAAAGTTTCCCTCTAAGTTTCAAGGATTCAGCATCCGGATTTGAGGGAAGCGAAGCTGCATCGTATACCATCAGATTAAGTTTTGCTCTTATTGGATGGCTGCTGTGATATCTGAATCCCAGTTGCATCAGTTCTGCAGCAGCTGCACACATGTGCAGTGAGCATCATGTTTGATTGCTATGGTGCTCATGTCACAGCTTTTCTGGTTAAATAGTGCATGATACAGTGTTAAATGTATTATAAGACAACATGGGGCCAGTGAAATGGCTGTGATTACTCTGTTCCTGCTAATAAAATAATTAAATTGATTTATTAGTACTTCTGCACTGATGTTATGCAAAGCAAATAATAATCTCCTTCCCACTTCTATTCAGAAGCTGTCTGAAATGAAGGATAGAAGTGTGGACTTAAAATAAAAAGTAGATTCACAATGTAGATTTAAAAAATGTGCAAAAAGCAGGGAGTAAGATTCATAAACATGAAGGTTGATTATCATTGTAAATCATAAAATGTCCATTTTATGATTTACATTTTAAAATTGTAAAATGTATTTATAATTTTATTAATGTATGGCTTAAAGGGAGATGTTAATTTTCAAGGCACATAGTGCAATTTTATAGCACAGTCATGTAACTATGTTACCTTCAGTTGTTATGAGAATTCTGTATAATATCAAAATAACTTAAAAGAAGCTTGAAGCTTTGGAAATGACCTGTGTCTTTTCAAGAAGCTGTTTCTCTTTCCAACACTCCTGCTTTAGCACTTCATCACATTTACAGCCATTCTTAGAAGCATTGGATCGACAAGTAGTTTGTATGATAAGCTCAGCTTTTCCACCAGGTGTTTGCTAACTGCTGCCGCTAGTCTGTCGAAGCTGAGAGGGGAAGGTGTGGGGCTCATAGTAGGGCAGATGCTTGGCTGGGGACTCAAACTCCTAGGATGAGCTTTGGGTAAATAGGTGGTGCATTTTTATGAGCAAATACTTAGGTACCCTGAAGGGTTGCCTGTGAATAAATCAAAGCAACACTCTGAATATGCTTTTGATAAGAAAATAACATTATAACATAATATACATTTTTAAAAAATTGATTTTGCATAATATCCCCTGCCCCTTATAGTATTGTGTTCAGGCATTTAAAATATCACTTGTGACTTCAATGTCTGCATCAGTAGTCTGTTTTAAAGAACAAGTATTTCCTCTAACTAATGATGAAATTATCTGATCTCATGGTTATACAATGTGGGATGTACGTTAACAGGGATATTATTCAGTGTCATAGCAAGCATGGCCAGTTTACTGAATATGTTTTCATATTGTGACTCATGGTTCATTGTGCATGCCAGCAGAATTCCCCTTGGTGTACTCCACAGTTAAAATGAAATCTTTTTGTCTTTGATATACGATATATGATTCAGATGAAGAGTTTTCTTGTTTGTTTTTCTGCCAGCAGTTTTGGCGTAGGTTTTTGACTTTAGGTGCAACTTTAAATCTTGTTCTTTGCTTTGGCAGCTCTGGGCAGAATGGCATGACAGACGAGCAGAAAGATAACACCACAGTGTTCACCAAAATCTTAGACAGCCTTCTAGATGGCTATGACAATCGCCTCAGGCCAGGACTCGGAGGTCAGTACAGCCAAGTCATTGAATAAATTCTGTTGCTCATAAAAAATCCATTATTTTTAAATATGCAAGTGTCATCCTTGAAACAGTTTTATTATCCTCATGAAAACACAGAATAATAACCATGTGACTAAATAATGTGGATGTGGGCTTGCTGTCAGTACCAGACTTTTGTTACCTTTAGCAAGAAAAAGTACCAGAGTCTCATTATTTGGCTGCTGCTTTTCTGAAATTTTCATCAAGTCCAGACTTACACTATCAACCCGACACTGTCATCGTTTACTGTTGGCTTTATTCCATGTGTTGTCAGCCACACATTGTTAGAGAGAAGCAACATGGCACGAATGCTGGGAGTTTGAAAAAGAACATGAGGGAGAAAAATAAAGAAATAAAGCAAAAAATGGCAAGAGCATACAATATAAAGTGATATGATGTAGTAGGCATCAAACGCAACGAAAAAACAAGCTTCATAAAAGTACAAGTGTCTGGGGGAAGAAATTATGAATCACAACAAGCATCATTTTCAAATCACGCTGTCACATTTCAATTTGACAGTCACATGTCTCTGTCAAACACATACACACAAATATGTGAAGACACGTTCACAAACATCTTATTTGCCAGCCTCTTTAAATGAATTCCCCACCCACTGATCCTAAGCTGGCTATCAACGTTATCAGAGGAGAGTGGCATGTTTTCCACCATACACGATGTCATTAAGAGACCCAACGTCTGCTCAGGCAGTAATAGAGCTGATGCTGAGACCAGACCAATAAAGACAGAAATTGGTACCAAAATTCAAGGCAAAAGTTCTCTGTAGTGGTTAGATGTATTTCCCATGACAATTTGGTGCATGTTTAATTTTAATTGTATATTTGTTGTGCAATTGTGTATGCTAAAAATTTTGCTGACAAGTGTGAACAGATAAGAGAGTGTAGCCAGGTGGCATTGTATTAACAGGCAGTTTAGATGTAATGAATGCCACTGATAGACACTCACTCTGACAATTTCCTGCTTCAACAGAGCGTGTAACTGAAGTCAAGACTGACATTTTTGTGACTAGTATTGGACCAGTTTCGGACCATGACATGGTAAGGCTCGTTCCACCTCTGTAAATGTCACTTCTTTTCCCTGTGCCCTTCCTTAAACCCTCACACCTGTTTTCTCATCTCTCAATTCACAGTTCTTTGTAAACTGGAAAATATTCACTGATAGGAAGATTGGTTCATTTGTTAATTTATGATGTTTTGTTACTGCTGTCACTTGTAATGACCATTTATAGATAATGTCTCTCTTCTCAAGGGCTACTTATTCAGTTACGAGGAGAAAAAGTTCATTCTTTCAGTTATTTGGTCTACAGTTCTGGACATTCTGGAAAACTAGTTTGTGGAATAAACTAGTACACCTTTGCAGCCAGAGGCTGTTAATTACTGTCATTTAAGTGTTATTCCTAAATTAGAATAAACATTTGTTTGTCACATTAAAAGTACATTTTGAAAATAAAATCCTTTTAGCACAAACATACTTTTCAATATGTGCATCTTTTTGAACTAAAAAAATATATAATTTTATTAGTCTGATGTAATAATTTAATCTAGCTGTAAGCCCAATATCATCATAATTGACAGAAATAAAGGCTTGAATATGTCAGTCTGCATAATTAATCTGCATAATTTGTTTTACTTTGTGAATTGAGTTGATGAACTTTCAATACATTTCTACTTCATTGAATATGACTGTTTGTTTTGTTGTCACCTAATATTGAAAGTAAAATACCTAACTGATATAAAATATCAGTTAAATCTTTGGAATATTGATCTTTGCATCATACACTGGAAACCAATAAGTCTTATTCAAAGTATTTGCAATTTTTTATGTACAGGAATGTGTGTACTTGATTTGACATAATCTCATTTGATTGTACAGGATGACATGCAGACCAGGAGTATTTTACTGTTGTGTTACGACAAGAAAAAAAACATTAAAGAAGATTTTTTTTCCATCTGTAGCCTTTCCATACCCTTCTCTGTTCCCTTGAAGCTCCGTTTCAGTTCACACTAATTATCTAATAAGAACTAGAGTGAAAGAAGAAGAAACGGCACAGAAAACAGGCTGTGAATTATTTTCTTATTCTGGTGGGCAGTCATGTGGAACCATTAAAATCTCTTTCAGCTGTTTGTCATTAACTGGCTTGGAAATGACGTGTCCTTCTAATTTTGTGTCCAGTGTCTCGTTTTTGTGATGAGTGCAATTTATATTACTCAGGAAAAAATATTACCTTAAGATAAATGCAAAAAGTAATTTTTGCATTTATCAAACAGTGTAATTGTAAATAGCTGGATTAAAATATATATATATATATATCCCATGCATGCAATTGCAATTAACTATCCTGACAATGTCTTTGCAAACAAAAAAATTGAAGGAATGGAAAGATAACCACACATATTACAGCACCAGGAGTAGAACAATGACTTGTAACAACTGAGGCATTCATTTTTGAAAACACACAGCCATAAAACTGCTGTACATACCCCTCTCTCTGCTAAATCCTCCTTATGTTTTCCATAGTAAGGTTAAATGACTCAACATTTTCAGCTGTCAGCTATAGGTGAAGTCAGATAGAAGAGTTCTCCAGAACTGCAAGTATGCACTTTTGTTCACTTTGTGTTTTGTCTCTCTCTACTCACCATTCACTCGCAGGAGTACACCATTGATGTCTTTTTCAGACAGAGCTGGAAAGATGAAAGGTTAAAGTTCAAAGGGCCCATGGCTGTGTTGCGTCTCAACAACCTGATGGCCAGCAAGATCTGGACCCCGGATACTTTCTTCCACAATGGCAAGAAGTCAGTGGCCCACAACATGACCATGCCGAACAAGCTGCTACGAATTACAGAGGAAGGCACACTGCTTTACACCATGAGGTAGGCTGATATAATCCACTGCTTTCGCAAAGAAACTTTAAGGTTAATTTCTATTTTATTCGTTGAAAATGAGAAAGAAATGCTTAATTTATCAATTTCTGCAAACGCAAATGGCAGATTACCAAAGTAGATTATTTTAGGTAGAATAGTTATATTCTATACACGGCAAACTATGTTTGTTTTTGTGTAAAATTGGTCATTTTGCAAATCCTGAATTTATGACAAATCTGAAGTTTGGTTTTTGCAATAAAACATGTATAAGCCAGAAGACTAGACCTGGAACCAGAACTTGTATTGGCATCTTGGCACCATTCTTTAGAAAAAGAGGGCTGAGTAAACCTTTTTGACAGTACAGAACCTAATGCACACCACTGACTTGTGTTAATGTAAGACATCTGAAGCAAGTACTGTATAACATTTGCTTCAACATGTTTAATAAGAGGGGGAGGGGAGGGGAGAGGCAGAGCCTGTATTGGTGTCACAGATGACTGAGATGAGGGTTAGATGGGAGATTAGTGTGTCACGGGTGGTCTGACACGCTGTTTTTCCACCAAGCTATAAGTAAACACAAGCTCAAAGCTCATGGAACTGGAACATTTCTGTTTGGGGGGAAAAGTGTTCAGCTTGAGTACTCACTCAGTGCTGATATAGTAAAAAAAATATTTGTATGCTGCAACACATTCCTATCTGCTGTTTGGCTGTAACACTTCACCATGTCTTCATTTTAAAGGCGTTGGTTTCTTTATTCTATCCGCCATTATAACTTTGAATTCAATCTGTGATCTATATGCTTTTTTTCAAGGCTTACAGTGAGAGCAGAATGCCCTATGCATCTGGAAGACTTCCCTATGGATGCCCATGCTTGTCCCCTGAAATTTGGCAGCTGTAAGTAGCCTCTGCAGCCGAATACAATTCCACATTTAATGAACATACCAGATCCACATCTCTCTCATCCCCCACACACACTTAAATATGTGTGTTGCATGATGTGCCACTGCCTCCATATAAAGGAAAGGCTGTGTTCAACCTTTATAGACCTTCCAAGACTCTTGCAGGCATGCAGCCTGCAGAACCTTCTGTAATACTACCAGAGCATCCCACCAGCTGCTCACCGCTGACAGCTTAAACTGCCCTGCATCTTTCTTTAATAAACACAGATTCAAATAGACTGGACTTAGAAATGGAAAATTATAGAAACTAAATAATAGAATCCAATCATAAGAAAGTATGATACAGCAAATGAGTGTTGGGAGGCAAGAAAAAAAAAAACAAAAACAACATGAGGACACTAAAGCAACGGAGACGTGAGCCATGTTACCTCTTTGCAATTCCAGCTACGCAGCATGTGTGAGAGTACCAAGCCTTAAATGCCTTTAAACTGAACTCACTTGCTAAATATTTTAGTGATGAGCTCTCTTCCTTGCTCTGCAGTCTGCAGCTGAGCCATCTTTTCCTCTGCAGTGGCCGAGCCACACTGCAGCTTTGACAGGTTGGGTGGCCAGAAGGGGAAAAAACTGACTGACTTTGCTGCTTTAAGGTCACATTATTCTATTGGGACATTATTTTCTTATTTTGTTATAAGAAAAGAATGACAGGCTGTGGCACAGCACAATGTGACGTCTCACATAAGGAGATGTTGGATGATAACATATAGACAGGATGTCATTAGATGCTTTAATGGAAAAATGTTAGATAATATTATATCTTTAGTTTTAAAACAAAAAAAACAACCTGAAGTAAACTAAATAACTTTTTCACTCATTAGATGCCTACACCAGAGCAGAGGTGGTGTACGTGTGGACCAGAGGGGCTGCTCAGTCTGTAGTGGTGGCAGAGGACGGCTCCAGGTTAAACCAGTATGATCTGATGGGGCAGAGTGTGGATTCTGGTGTGGTGCAGTCAAGCACAGGTATATTTTAGGATTACAAAGACGTCCCATGTCCCTGATTTTTAAATTCGTTTCAAGTTTTTCACCCAGCTATTTTTCTGAATTTATAGTACAAGCTAAATAGGTGCAGGGAAAATGTAACTTTTGCTTGTCTCTTATCTTGCTGAAAACAGGAGAGTATGTTGTGATGACAACCCACTTTCTCCTGAAGAGGAAAATTGGTTACTTTGTGATCCAGACATATCTACCCTGCATCATGACAGTGATCCTCTCCCAAGTGTCCTTCTGGCTCAACAGAGAGTCTGTCCCTGCCAGAACTGTCTTTGGTGAGTTGTTGACTCTTTTCTCATCCCTGAACACCTGTGCCTACAGAAATGAGCCAATCAACTCAAGGTTCCAAATTTGTTCCTGGAAATTCAATTCGGATGATACAACAATGACACATCAAGCACTCGATCTTAAGTGCAGTAGGTTTGAGCGCTGAACTGAATCAGCAGGGATATCATTAAAAGAGGCTGTAAATGAGCCTATTTGTGCCAGTTATAATGCCATACATCATTACAGCTCATAAGGAAGGACTCCTGCCAATTCAGTGACTTAAAACATTCAGAGAGGCCTCAAACATTTTAAAAGTTAGGTTATATAATTATGAAAACTGATTTTGATTGTACTGAATTGTAATTTGGATCAACTAATTGGGCTCCAACTATCCATTGAGTTTTGTTATTAATTAAAGTGATCCAAACTGGATTTGAGTTTAGACATGGTTCTAAATATCTGCATATGAATTTGACCTGTTTGTATAGTTATTTAAATGGTATTTGTTGAAGTTTGGTATCATTCAGATTGACAAATTAAATTGATCTAAGCTGAATTAAAGTTGAATTTGTTTCAGATCATTTTTTTTTTAATTTAAAAAATGTTTTAATGAAAGTAAATGTTTAAAGTTAAATATTTACTTTAAACTATGTGTTTTATTATTTATAACATCTTAGTTCTATATATACATACACTCACGTATATATGTATGTGGGGGTGAGTGTGTGTGTCATTAGGATGACATGTCATTGTGTAACAAAGAGGTCTCTGGTTTGAATCTGCCATTTACGCTTTTGTGTGATTTGCTAATTGTGTCGGCCTCAAATATTGCATTGAGTTTGACCACCCACTGTGATTTGTTGCAAGAATCTTTAGTTTTGGTCTGGTTGTTGTAATCATCTTATCTAATGAAAAATGAACTTGACTGTCATGAGGCGAATAGATGTCCACCACTTGTATAAATTAGAATTCATCGGCATAGCTTGTTCATTAGCATTAGCATTTGCTGCAGAGTGAAAAGCCCTTTTTAGAGTCTTTTGCTAGGCTTTATTTTACTGCAAGTGAGTATTTTTTTTTCCAAAAATGCAGTTGACCCATTGTAGTCTTTGATGCGTCATAATATCAACTTTGATTACCTTCTTGGTTACAGATTTGGAAAGACAGTAAGCTGTGAAATATTGAAACACTTTATCGCTTTAGAAAATGTTTTCTATCTTGCCAAAATTTTTGGAGCCAGGAGTGGATTTGCTTAGCCAAGCATGGCGGCAGGAAACCGGGGGAAATGGTCAGTGAGGCAGTAAACACCTTGAATGCACCATGACATGCTGTTTTTCATTTGCTGATCTTGTGCGCAAAGATGTTTCAGAGGGCACAGTAACTTCTTGGAGCAATGACAAACCGTGTTATTAATGCAACTCCCCAAAAGCTAATAGGTTTGTTTCCAAATCTGTCATAACAACAACAAAAGAAGTGTTAAAGGACATAAAAAAATTAATAGGTCAATTGTTCCCTGCCACCAGTCTTGCTACACAATATTTCTATCCTCTTGTGTTCTGTTTTGTGTTTGCTCCAATGAGGTGAAAAGAGTTGTAATGAGTTGTGGCTAGCTGCAGTAGAATTTAAGAGGAGCTCAGAATGAATTTAGAATTATGTGCCCTGAATGGAAGATTACAAGTGTGTATGTGAATTTGCCTGCCTGTGTGTGTTTTTTGCTTGTGTGTGCATATTGCTTGGTAAATGTGGATGTGTATTTGTATGGAATTAGTCTCTTTGGATATCTGGTGTGTATTTGTCTGTCTGTCACAGTAAGGTCTTACATAATACCAACCAAATGGAAAGCTCTTGCTAGTCTGCAGCATGCTCTACAGCAGCAAAGAACAGCAGCAGCCGGAATGTCCTTGGGTTACCTCACCCTACGCACTTCCTTCTACTTTTTTCCCTCTTCCTCTCCCTTATTCACTCTTTCTCTCTTCATATTCTCCTCATTAATGCCCGTGTCTCCCATGGCCTGCTTCCTGAAGAGTCTCCTTGAATTGTTTCAGAGCGGCCATATATTGCTGCACTGCCGTCTCCTGTATGTTTGGCATTCTTCTTGCAATGTTTTAATGTGTGTTGGCGTGAGTTGAGGTGTGTATTCATATGTGTGTGTGCTTGTTGCATGTGTGCCACAGCTTTCTACCTGCAGTGCTTGTCACGTGTCGAGGGGAAATGAGGATGGCCTAGATTAGATTCAAACTATCTAGGGCATGTATGTGTCCCCCATGCTATCAGGACTGGTTGTGCTCTATGGGATTACATGCAAAACGTGTTCATGCATGCATCTAAACACAAAAAACACACCTGCTCTGAGCTGCATAAACAGATGTACACATTGCTTATTAAAACAATGTGACACTCTTCTGAGTGTCTTGTTTTGTTTTGGGTATTGGCTGATAAGATATCTTTACATATTTTTATCCTGTGACCTTTTTACACCTTTTGTCATGCCACATACACAAAATCTGATGGATTAACCTTGAGTGTTGTTTGCTAGATGTATGGTGTATTTAGCATGTCCTTTAATCTGATACCACTTACTAAATGAAATTCATTGGAACCACCAGCCTTTGAAGGCACCTGATTAGTAAAGTCTAATTTAATTTCGGTATAAATACAGTCATTCTTTGAGGGACTTAGATGTTAGTCTTACTGCTATCTGAGAAAAATCCTATGTGAATAAAATGTACTTACTCACTTGAAGAAGATCAATCAACAAAAAGCACAGTTGAATTCAAGATTTATGGCAGGATTAGTTTATAAAACAATATCCCAACTTTTGAACATTTAGGAACTCAGTGTTAGGATCTGAAAACGAATTGGATCATAAGTGTATAAGATAATTTAACACCTATCTTCCTTTTATGGAAGAGTGACAAGAAGAAAGTCACTGTGAAAAGAAGGTAATTCCTGTTTGCACGAAACTACAAGCCATGTAGGAATTGCAATAATCTTGGAAAAAAGTGCTGTGGTCAGGCGAGACCTGTTACTTTTTGTCCCATATCGTCATCTTCCTAAAATAATTTCCTAAGTCATTTTGGCCAACAAAAATCCCCTCCTCATTTTTGCCAATAGAAAAAAAAAAAGCTTTTGGCAACAAATGACTTGGAGCATTATTTTAGGAAGGTGACAATATGCTATTAGTAGGAGAGATAAACTGGAAAACATCAGAACATCACTGTAAACATGACACCTGCACAGTCTTTCAATTTATTTACTCGGCTGTTTTTATTATTAACTGCATAGGTGAAGAGCAAATGAAACCCCCGTAATATGCTAAATTAAATAATTTACATACTGACAATTTTGGCAGATTATTGTAAATGATTTTCTTTCTCTCAATTTCTTTTGGTTTTACTTGTTTTGCTCTAACTCTGATCTAAATATTCATGAGCAAAATAAGTGAAAACGCATCTAAAAACCGAACAAAATTCGCAAGACCTTCTCTTTAAAAGATTGTAAGGAACTCAATTTAAAGTAATTCAAAATGTTTTAAAATGCACATCACCATATTGCTGTGTC
The DNA here is from genome assembly GCA_903067095.1 of Girardinus metallicus. Lineage (NCBI taxonomy): Eukaryota > Metazoa > Chordata > Actinopteri > Cyprinodontiformes > Poeciliidae > Girardinus > Girardinus metallicus. The sequence continues at coordinate 42,480 of CAEGAE010078764.1, read as the reverse complement.
ACATGTGAGGAAATGTTTCATTGCAATTACCTGTACAATCATAGTTTGCCAATAAATCACAATTACAGTGGGGAATAAATAATGTTAAGTGCAACTAAAGCATAATGCATTCCTAACTTTATTCTAAAGTGACTCCTCTTTAGTATGAGTTTATTTCAGCTTTTGACAGTTAAGCACTGTGTTGTCTATATTTCCGGAGGTACCCACACTGAAATATAAGTTGTCACATTAGCAGTATGGCTGAGTACAAAGATAACAGGGGTTATTCTACCTCATCAGGATCATGCATCTATATGTTATATAGTCACAACGGTTCAGCGTTTATTACTAAGTTTAGAGTCAGACCATCAAGCAGATGCATAAAAGAGGAAAGATCAAAAGGACTGCTCCACAATGTTCAACAGTAAGTGATGGATTTGCAGACTGCCGCAGCATGGTGTAAATGGCACACATCCCAACCAGAAGTCTTTCCAATAATCCTTTAGAGTCATTTTACTGAACAGAGCTATTGAGCTAGAAGTGTTTTATAAGATACCACATGTAACAAAAGTATCCTCAACTCAACTTGGCTCATCCTAAAGTTTTCCGTAAACCTTTCATTGTGTACTGCTTGAGATAGATTTAGGTGAGGTAAGATAATCTCGGTGTTTCTTTGTCTTAGATTTTGAGCCACCGGCGTACAGAGTGTTATACACTAGGATCAGCACAGTGAGCCATGCCTAGTCACATAAAGTGTCCTGGGATATAGCCAGGGAAATTCCACAGAAACAATGGGAGAAGGTAAATAGAAACAAGAGGGTAATGTGTGATCCTGTCTTTATAAAGATTGCAACAATACCAATTGTTTTTTTAATATTGTGCTCACTGTAGGAGAAAATACTAAACTACAAAGACATGTTCAGGTCATTTTTTTCCCACTGCCACCTATTCACAACTTTGTTTCTTGTTGTAATTCCTGCACACCATCAACGTTTTTTACTCAGTTTGCCGGTACTACAAATAAATAACCACTGTCATGCTGTAAGATTTTCTATTACTATAGAGGTGATTGGGTGTCCAAGTCTGACAAAGAAAAAGCAATAATATGAACAAATGTACTACTGAAATGACTGTTTAAATTTCATTATGTTACTATAAAACAAAGGCTATGCACTTTTTTTTTCTGAAGCCTGCCCTATAGATGAATAGGCAATTTAAAAACACAGCAATGGGTAAAGTTATCTTATTTATCACAGTGCCGATTAAGAGGCTGATTAGTTTATAGCTAGTTTGGTGTAGTGGAAAACTGTTTGCAATTTATTTACTTGGAGTATAAATAAAACCAGAAAGGAAACAGCCATTGATAGTGCTGATACGATGCTCTCCATCCTCCTAACTCTCTCCCTCCCTTCTTCCTTACTCTCTGTTTCTCTGAGTCTGAGCTGTCATGGAGGCAGGGCTTGGAAGATTAGCTTGATTCTTTCTCTTCCGCTTTAAAAGCGATTGGTTTGGGATTTATTGACTCTCCCATTATGCTGTTTAATGTATCTGCTCATTAAGCAATAGTACCTTGTGTGAGAGTTTGTACTGAGTGTATTTTTACTCATCTGCACACAGTTGTGAACTGGGCATGTTTGTTTCGCTGCAGCATGGTGGTTATATGTGCATTGTTGTACTTGGTAAGTCATTGACTTTGTTAGAAGTGCTGATGAATGTTTGTGTGCGTCTGTCTGGATGATTTACATCCTGCAGTTGTGGTGCCAGCACATTTAATCACCTGCCAATCAACATGTCACTTTATTTATTCTTTTCCCATAACCAGAGATGATGCAGTGATGCTTAATGTAAGTGACCTCAGAAACAATCTTATTTGACACTTATGTTATTGATAAAGCATGAAGTAGAGACAGCATAGTGAGAATGTTGACGGGTATCCAACAAAGATCAGTTCCCTCTTGAGACTGATTGAGGGATTGTAAATAATCAACTTGACGAGTCCCCAGAGAGCAGCTATGATCATGGAATGACTCGATGCAGTCTACTGGGTTTACTTAGATGGAAACTTTTTTCAACTACTTTGAATAATTAATTTAGCTTACTGTACTGTTTGATAATAAGGATCAGTTGGAATGTAGGTATTATTAAATTGAATGACTTTTTGTAAAGCACGACATCTGTTGTGATTTGGCACTGTACAGATAAAACTGAATTGAATTGAATTCACCTACTTCATTAAATTCAACACTAATGTGGTCATTATGAAATAATAATCAAAAAATCAGAAATTGTTTAATCAATCAGTCATCTGTCTAAATGTTATGAAGCTTATTACCAGGGGTTTGCCTGTAATTTAAAGAGGCTTCAAGCAACCTGCCCTCTGCAATGTGTAAAATAATACATGTCAGTAGTTAAAAATGCTTAAAAAGTCAGCTTCTTTCAGTAATTGAATTACAATAAAACATATTTGTTATTGCACACATAGTGAATATCTTTCAAGTGTTAATTTGTGCAAATGTTGATAATTGTCACTTACATCAAATGAAAATCCAAGATGCCAACAAAAAAAAATCACGGGGAATAACTGACACTCCTGTTAAAAGTGGTCAACAAGGTGAGTAAGTCACTAAAGGTCACCGCTGAAGAAGCAGGCTAGCCTGTATGACTTGTATCTGTACCACTTTTATGACCATTAGTCTAATTGACTGCGCTAAGATATTCCTCCTGGCTCTGATTGGTTGTTTTTTGACAGGGAGCTGCATATTTCTGCAAATGGTTGTAAGACTACAGGAAGGAATTAGAGGAGCTTGATTTTTTTCATAGATCGTCTGTCTCATGTTATCCTGTCAAGACATACTGACATCTTTAAATACATACATACAAAAACTGCAGATTTAAAGTGAATATAACCTAAATTGACTGAGTGCTGTTCCCCTCTACTCTTGTTGCCAGAGTATTGCTCAAGTTGCTATCTCATACATATTACGTTTTTGGCAAGCAAAAAGGATAGCGAACAAAAATATTACACAATTTGAGTGTCTTTGGATTCTCCATCTAGAAGTTGGGTCAATATCATCTCATAGGTGAGAACCTTTCTGCCAGGGGAATAGAAAACGGCGTGGGTTTTGATAAATCAAATGGCACACCTGCATGCTGGGGTGTTATGAAGTCATGTTTATATTTTATGTATCTCTCCGACATCTAGATTGATCAATGGTTAGATGCAAAACCTTGTTTCTTCACATCCTTCCACTTCTTACAGGTAGTAAAAGCTGTTGCATTATTCATGAATAAACTAGATGTGTATTTTCATTTTTAAATCTCAACATCTGCACCATCTTTCGTGCCAGGTCTTTCCAGCATCCAGAAACATGACTTATGTCGCACAAAGAACATCGGGTATGCTTTCAGTCAGCAGGCTTTCCCCTCTACTGTTGTACTTTTGACCCACATTTTGATTGTCATGTTTGATTGGTTGTTTTCTCAGTCAAAACACTGTTTGAAAGACACTTCTGCTTGGAACCACTGAGCGTGACAGAAATACAAAGACATTTTCCTGAAGCCTCGCTCTCGCTGACAGGGTTCCGCCTGTGGTTCCTCTCTGATGCAATGCCTGGACATTTATTCGCTTGCTTGAAATTTGTCAGATTAGCCGAACGATGTTATTTATAGGGGTTATGACGAGCAGCCCAAATTTTTTAAAAGAGAAAATAATCGACTGAAGAAAAAGTAAAACTTTATCCCTTATTCAGAAGAGTCATTTGATCTTGGGTACAATTTGTGATCAAGGTGACTTTGATGAATTTAAAGTACTTTCACATTTCAGGCAGTTTGGTAATGATGGTTCATTAGTCTGATTGTTCTTACTGTCAGTTACATTTCTAAAGGTTCCACCTCATTTTGTCAAGAAATGAGGATCAAAATGTCATTTATTTGTGACATAATCCACCTTTGCCTCATATAAACCTTTTTCTTGTTTGGAACAGTGCTGCCAGTCAAACCTAACAATATTTTTTCCTTCCATTGTGATTCATCATTTCAGTATTTAAATGGGAATTTTTGCACTATTTTTCTCCATCTCTTGGATTTTTTTAACTTCAGTGTATGTATGTGTGCTTTTCCAAAGTGAACATGTAACTGGAGACCAAAATCTGGTTAACTGACATTAATCATAGGCGTTGTGTATCAGTAAAATGTCATTTTAATGGAAGAAACTCTTGTGAATCCAGCTATATTAAGACTCAGTTAAATGGGTCCAGATTACTGGATTTCACTGAAATCGACCTCGAAAGCTTCGCTGTGCTACTTGCATCATGTCAAATAGTTATTTAAAAGCATCTCTTGAGACGTGTTTTGATGTATTGATTGGCTCGTGTACTAAATGATTCTTATATACACCCGTCTCTGAGCAGACACGAAGGGAATCATTGTCCCTCAAGATAAACAAAAAAACACACCTTGGACTTGTTGGTCAGTCACCCACACACACTTTTACACATGTTTGCAGAAGACTGTGCTCTCTCAACCCCCAAACACAATGTGTCTAAACAGGAACCCTTTATTATTTAATGTAATGAATGAATATATTATTTTTATTGCTAAACCATAATCTTCTCTTTTTCCTTTCCCCTCCATCTGTGGTAAACATTGCAGAAAATAGGAGACTTGTTTCCATGACAACAGAGCCTGTCAAACACGCTAAAGTATATGAGATACTAAGAATGACAGCACTTTTAAAGCAATAATAAAATACCAAGTGGAGTGGTGGTGCCTTCATCGTTCTCCAATTAAATTTCTGTTTCAGTGGTAAACAAGCTGAAATGTTGGCAGTCTGGTCTCACTGCTAATTTGTCACATCCAGCTTTTACATAGACACGCAATGTCCAGTTGAAAAGAGCGTATGTTTCAGGAAGTCTACCTTTATCTTCACTCAATCAAATACTTTTCATTTGTATTTGGCTTTAAATTCAGCTGAGAGTCATGTAAAGCCCAAGTGTATATCAACTGTTTAGTTTAAGAGACAAAATGTTCAAATAAACAGGAACAACATCCATTGTGTTATATGAGAGGACTTGAAAAAGTAAGTTAGTAAAAAAAAAAGATTAAAAACAACCTCCAGCACCATCTTTCCTACTTTCACATAAGTATGTAGGCGGGATAGATGAAGAGGAGAGAAATACTTGGTCCTATTGTGAAAAATTACTGCACTTGCATAAGAATGCAATCATCAAATAATCTCTCCTTAGAAATTCTACCAGTTTTAGCAAATTCACTTACAAATAAAAAAAAAATATTGCATAATAACTATGATGGCAACATCACTTATTCTTACTGTCCAAAATAACTTGTGTTTTAATATGAATTACAGTAATATTAAAACTTTTAATAGTAGTTACATGAATTTGTGATACTTGGTATTGCAAAGCCTCTCAAAAGTGTCTTTACCATTTTTTCTACACTGTCACATTACAAAAAAATCTTAGTTCTATTGGAATTTTTATTGCATATAGATAAACACAAACCTTTCTCAAGATTTTTAGATTTTAAAAATCTAAAAACCATGTTTTGTACTTGTACTTAGCATCCTGAGTAAAAGCTTTAACTACTTTTGTAGTAATTATGACTGCAAGCATTCTGAAATATATCTCCACCAGCTTTTCACATTTAAAGTCTGCACATTTTGCCCATCGTTTTAATTGGTTCACTGAATCATGCTAACAGAAACTGCTTCGATTTAAACAGTTCCCTTTGCTCTCTAGCTGTACTGATCGTTGTCCACCTCAGTCTCAAGTCATTTACTGCCTCAAAATCATTTTCATACAGGATCACTCTGTATTTAGCTTCATCCATCTTCCCATGAACTAAGACTAGCTTTTCTGTCAGAGCTGACAAACTGGATCCCCACACCATTACGCTGCCAGCACCAGGTTTAATTGTGAAAATGTTTTTTTCAGGATTGATGTGTAGTATTATTCTTCACTCACACAATGTATTTTTCATGTAGGCCCAGTAGTTTGATTTTGGTTTCACATGACCAGAGTTTACTCCACATGGTTGCTTCGGATTTGAATTAGAGGTGTGAGGGTGATTACAAATGTAACTTAAATGTTGAACTTTAAGGATGTATCACCTTTTTTCCACTTCACAATCATGTGCTACTTTGTGTTTGTCGATCACGTGGAATCCCAACAGAATACACTGCAGTGTGTGGCGATTATTGAACATTTATAAAACGTGTGAATACATTTTCATGGCTTTGTATACTAGTGAGTGTGAGCAAACTTTTCCTTCAAATTATTTACTTCCATGCATTCCTGTAAATCCTATTTCCAATGCAGTGAAATGTAGGTGAATCTGTTTTTGGTTGAAACAGAGGCAGTATTCCTTTTCTCTGGCATCTGTCCAAAAGGGAATTTTCTGCAGCTCAAATGACCGCTCTGTAAGAGCCACAGTCAGCCCGCAAATTTTCAAACACTGTTTCCTTATTTAAAATTATTTCAACTGTTACCCCGAGCTTTAATTATTGTACATCCTAATGTGATGTTCTCGACACACATTGTGGATTATCTAATTTATATTAACAAAAAAACCCTGAAATGCAGCAGCAACCTAGATAAAACCGCATCAAGCCCAGCATTAGATGTTTATAGCTTAATGAGCTGGAAAGCAGCAACATTTTGGCTGCATATTTCCATTTTTCAGGAAATCAGGATTGCACATAACAGCTCAGTACTAGGTGCTGTCCTGAGAACAATTGTGTATGAATTCTGTAATCAAGTTCTTTTAATACACATAATACAGCAACAATGTTCCTATAAGAAGATATGTCCTTGCTTTTGTTATCAAGGCAACCTTTTATTACTTATAAAATAAGTAAAAAACGATGCAAATAATTTTCTGAACAACTGCCTTGAGTATTCACTCACATAAAAATGTATCTACAAGAGAATCTGTTCAATAAATGTATTTGACCTACTTATTTGATGCTCACAAATGCAAGACTTAACTGGTCATACATCAGAACTGTGTGCTGTTTGCGGTGGGGTGAGGGTTCTGTTTCAAACAAATCATTCGTTGCTGGCAATAGAGAATTGTTTGAGAGAAAAACACATTTCTCATTTTTTAAGATAATATGTAATCCACATGCAGCATGTGTGGATCGGCATTTTCAGCATTTTTTTTATAACATCTGAAGCCAGCTGTTCCTCATGACTGTTTGGACTGATTTTACTCCGGGTCTAAACATCTGCAGTTGGCTGTTCTAAAATGAGAACTGCTCTATTAGATACGGTCTGACCCAGTTACTCCACTGCTTAATAATGTCTCATCATACCTTTGCGTGGCTGATTTAGTAGAGCAATATGATTTTCTAGATTTGACACACTGCACTTTGTGTCAAGCCGTTTTATTTCAAAATGCATGATTTTTTTTTTTTTATTAACCCTTTTTTGTAGTTACATAATTAGATAAATCTTGTCTGAAGGTCTTCATTTCGGGTGGAGGGGAAGGGAGTGAGTGTGTTTTTCATCTCTGGTACTTAGTGAGTTTAGTCATGAATCATATGTGCTTTCTCTTGTGTAAATTAGAAACGTACATTTCTGGTGAAATGAACTTCAACTTTTCCAAAACACTAATTTCAAGATTAAAATCTTTTGTTAAACCAAGTGGAAGTCTGCATTTTTTAACAGTATCATGAAAATTGTGAAGTTGGCAGCTCTAAATATTCTTTCCTTTCATAATGGCAATTGTTAATAGGCAGGATATATGAGGGAGCAAGTCAACATTGTGTTCTGGAAGTTTATTTCTTAGGGGAAGATGCATGTTTGTGTGAGTGTAGAAAGGTTATGTTATAATGGCTGGATTAATGATAGCCAAGCCTCCCTGATGGGGCCACCTAGGTCTGAACGCTGGCCTGTATGGTCTAACGTTCAGACGTTGGTCATTATTTTCTACATAATTTTGCTTGATTCTCATCTCTCTTCAATGCTGTATCTGCTTTCCATCTCCATCTGAAAATCTCCATAATACAAAGCCTAAAATGGCTAGTCTGCGTCAGCGTCTTGTATATTTGGCTTGTTTTTATATTTAATCAAGTAAATTAATGTCTCAGCTTCCAAAATGTTGATACTTTATGAACCGTTTGCTTTCTGAACAACGTCACAATCAAAGTTACAATTAAACTCGTTTTGTTTTATCTTTCTTTTTAACTGACAACCTTCATGCATTTATAATCCACATTACGCTTATCACTCTCATCGTTTTATCTCCCTGCAGGAGTGACCACTGTCCTGACCATGACTACTCTCAGTATAAGCGCCAGGAACTCTCTCCCTAAGGTGGCCTATGCCACAGCTATGGACTGGTTCATCGCCGTCTGCTACGCCTTTGTCTTCTCCGCCCTCATTGAGTTTGCCACAGTCAACTACTTCACCAAGAGGGGTTATGCTTGGGATGGAAAAAGTGTGGTCCCTGAGAAGGTACTTATTCAACGTTAAAGGCTCTCAGTATTAACAAATGGTTTTTTATTGTGTGTTTTATTGTTTTCCCTTTATCTCTGGATGATGTTGCAGTAAAAGATGAAAAAAATCTACTATTGCATAAATCTTTACCCTTGATCAAAATGACTGTATTAAGAATCTTGATCAGTACTGGAAAAAGACATTCCTACCTTGTAGCAGTTTAAGATTTATACCATAAGTAGGATTAATTTTACTCCATATATTCATGGCACTTTTTTTCCTCATTTTTGTTCCGCTGTTAGTTCATTGAATTAGACTTGTTAATATTGGGACAGCTGAAACTTCCTTCTTTTACTTTATGCAGTTTAAAAAAGCGATTAATTTTAAATTGCCCATATCTGGAAACACAACAACTGTACAACCATATAATCGAGTAGACATATGGTTTAAAGATGGTTAAGAGGATTAGACTGAATTAACTATATTAAATATAAAACAATATCGTATGTGTTCAGCTGAACATATCCTTCCTCAATCTAGTTAGTCAAAAATTCGAAACCTTCACACAAGCATTTTAAGAAATGTTTCTTAAAGACCTAATCATTTCTGATAATTGCTTTGCAAGTTAGTTCAGACAGAGAACATTTTGTTACAGTCTGCACATCATCTAATAGAAAGTGCTATTTCAGAAACATGACATGAACATTAATAGTTTAGTGTTTATCCTGGGCTTTCTGCTCTACTTGTCTGCATGCTGTACTTAGCAGCACCAAACACCGTATCCTCCAGCCATTTCGTAGAGAACAAATCCAAAAGAGAAATACTTTTCTATCATCTTATACTTGTTTAAAAGATATTACTTAAAATTAAAAGTTATTATATGTTTAAAGCAGGATATAAGGTTATTTCAGTATTTATTTAAATGCTTCACAGTGCTGTATTCACAATGTTCAGCCTTACCTTTTACTGGTCTGCTAATATTCGGGTGGGCCGGGATATTCCATTAGTTTGATATTCAGAAACATTTTTGTGTGACAAAAGAGAGAAACAAAACAAAAAGAAAAACAACAGTAAAAGAAGGAAACACGGTCTCATTGCACAATATATGAACATTAATTTAAATTGATTTATTTTCATTTTTTTGAAAGTTTATTTCACAGTCATTTGTGGGATTGTGGTACTTTTCTTCATCTAAATCAGAGGTAGATCTCAGTAAACTGGTATTTGCTTTCTGATGAGGCTCATTTGTCAAAAATTACCTTCTGAAAATAACCTTTAATATTCCCTCATTTCTGTGTTAACAATATTTCTTTATTGGTCGGATATAATATTCTAATCTTCTTAAATATGTTTTAATTAGCTTTAAGAGGAAGGTCATAATAACTAGAACTCAAGGCTTATAAACCAAGGTTTGTGTGTAGTAACTACATATAATGTGTTTTACATAAAGAAAAACGAGTGTTATAATCTATTGCTCTTGCTTACCCAGTGAAAAGGTCTACCTAAAACATGTAATTTCTTTGTAAATTGAAGTCTTGACATGCTTTTGCTTTTCCCCCCAATTGTTTCTCTAAAAACCGCAATCAGCAAAAGAAGAAGAAGGAGTCTCTCCTGAAGAAAAACAACACAACTGCCTACCCTCCTACCACTGCTACACCCTTCGCACCCAATCCTGCCAGGAACCCGGGATTAGCCACAATCGCCAAAAGCGCTCCTCCACCCCCAGATGAGCCCAAAGAGGAGCCCAAACCCAAACCCCCTGAGGCCAAGAAGACCTTTAACAGTGTGAGCAAGATAGACAGGATTGCCAGAATAGCCTTCCCCCTGCTCTTTGGAACCTTTAACTTGGTCTACTGGGCAACCTACTTGAATAAGAAGCCCAAATTGCAGGGGGTCAATCACACCTAATTCATCTTTTTGTCTTTTTGATTTATTTTTTTTTTTCTTAATCCTTTTACAAAAAAGTGGTTATTTTGAGATAAACATTGCGTCCACTCTGGTTTGAATACCCAGTTGTTGCATTGCTTCTGTGTTTACCTAAATTTTGAAGATTTCAAAAGAAACACAATATAGAAAAAAAAAAAAGAAGATAAATTCAGAGTTTTGAAAGGGTATCGTTCAGGTCTAAGAGGATGCTACTACAAAATGATACTAAAAATATCTAGCCAAGAGAATGCTATTCTACCACTTCATAGCCCAAGTTTTTCCTGGGCAGTGTTTTTGTTTGTTTTCTGGCTTAAGTATCTGCCTTTTTTCTTTCTTTGTGTTCTTCAACCTATTTTAAAACATGGAATTACAGACAGTAAAGAGGCACCTGTGAATATGCATGGGCAGGAAATTTTATGATTTCTATTTATTTATTCAAAAATTAGACCCGTGTTGACTGATGGCTTGGGTTTTTGATGTCACCAGTGTAACGCTCATTCTTTTTCAAATATATCTTCCATTCTAGGTAGAATGTTTATTAGATTGTGTCATTCTTGAAAAAAATATATTTTATTGTTTCTGCAATAGCAATAAAACATGTCTGAGTGGACACAGTTTATTTAGAGGACAAAACATACAAAGTTTAAATCAACTGTGCTCAGAACTGAAGATATATGGATTTAATTTCACTGCATTGTAAATACTATCAAGTGTTAGAGATGTCTTTATTATGATTAAGCTTTGCAAAGTGTAACTAACGGGGTTTTAACTGAATCAACGGAAAGGTGAACTTTTTCATTTGGTTTCTCATTCTGATTCTTTTTACAAATGGAGCATAAACTGAGTTCGTTCATGTTTGAGTGACTGTTTCTCACCTAATCTACATTTCATGCTAAATCGGTTTAACTGAATTTCAACACTATTCAGCTGGGTGTTTGTGATCACACCAAAAGCATCAATGAAATCCTTTCTAATGATGGCAAGTTATAGGCAACAATCTAGAACCATCGCAAATTCTCTGAATTAAACATGGCATCTAGTTTATTTAAGATTTTTATTTACTTTTTGTTTTAGTTGGAGTCTTTAGGTTGGGGCCTCCTTTGCTAATGCAGCATTTGTAGAAAAGTTTAGTTAGCATGTGGTGGGGCACATTGAGATGGAGGAGAAGTGCCTTTATCATTTCCAGAATTCAAGCGGTGATGGATTTGTAGATGGGCGGCACATCTTTATTTTCCATCCCACTGAATCCCCACGCTGACCATGTTTACTACAGTTTCCAGATTCACTGGAAAGAAAATTGAGACATAATACTCAGAAAGTACCAGCTACACTGCCTTTCAGTATCACATGCCCCGTTTGGAGTCATTTTGTTGCTGCTTGCTTGGTGAGCAACAGCGAGAGACAGGGACAGAGAACGAAAGAGACAAAAGGGGGAAAAAGACAATGAGTTGAAGTGGCACTGTAATCTTAGGTTAGCCGGCGCTGTGTTCCGCAAAGAGGACTTGTCTTGTAGTTCAACGATAGTGCTGAAGATGAATATATTTTTGTAGCATGATGTCAATCCCTCTTCCAAACAACATAAAGTGGATAGAATGTTTTGGTTTGGGTTTGAACATTGCTTGCTTCTTTTTCTTCTTTTAAATTAAAAAAGACAGGCTTTTAGGGAATGCTTCTCCTCTGACGTGACATGTAAAGGTTTCTAAACAGTCCAATTTTTAATTATGTTGATGTAGCAATATTTATTAGTAAGGGCTTTTCTTAGGACCTGAACCTGACACTGAGTCTGGGGGTGATATCCATTGTAGCTTTACACTGACCCATCTGTACTTGCAGTTTCATTTGTGCTGGGCGTGGACGTTTATTAAGTACTTTTGATATGTGGGTAAAAATACCAGGCTTTATGTAACCATCTTGCTTTGTGAAGCCTTTGGCTTCAATTCTGACCTTCTTTGACAAAATGTAGAGTACCACAGCGCTGCTTTGTGGATTCTCAGTTGCTGTGTTGAATGTATTTTACATGGAATTGAATTAAGCCACACACATATAAGAACAGTGGAGGGCTATCTCTTGCAAAACATCAATACCCCTTGAACAGTTTTACATTTTCTTGTGCTAGCAAACTTTAAGGCATTTCTTGAGACTTTACATGATAGACCAGCACAATGTAGTGCATAATTTTCAAATAAAAGGAAAGTGACATGTTTTTATTTAAACTCAGACACGCATTTGTATCCAACCTCCCCAAAATTAATATTTTGTAAAATGTTTTAGGGTATGTCTCTGCTAGATCTGCACATAGAGACAATTTCTTTTCAACTCTTTTTTGCAGAGTAGTTCAAGATTAATCAGAATGGATTATGAGTGTCTATGAAAAGCAATTTGCAGTCTTGCCACAGATACTTGGAGCCTCCAGTCAAGTCTTGAGCACTTTTGCATTCAATTAGCTTTTCTTCCTCTATTGCAATTTATTTTTTCAACTACTCTGACCATCTTCCCACATTTTTCAGGAGAAATAGATCCTCACATCACAATGCGAGTATGTAAGGAAGTAACTGCCATAACCATGTTTCACCATAGTAATGGCATAGATTTTACTCCAACCTTTTTATCCCGGACCCACCTGTTGTGTTCCTTGTGTTCACTAATATTGTGAGGCCAAACCTCCAAGGCCTCAAAAACGGCTTGGTTTGTAATGACATTAAAATACGTGTCTTCTAATTAGATGGCTCCTGAAAGAAATTGGCTGCCCTGGATTGTGTTTAGGGTAGTCAGAGGACAGGGAGTTGAATGCTTTTGCATAACACAAAATATTTCTTGGTAACAAACAACAAGAAATTCTGCTTCAAAAATGTGACATCATCTTTCCCATGAAGTCTTATTGAAATACATTAAAGTGTGTGGTTGCTATATGACAAATTGTGGAAAGGTTTAAGGTGTATGAACACTTTGCAGGGGATTACATTTTTGCGTTGTGCTGTTAAAAGATCACATTGCTGCTAGAAGGAATCCGAAGAAGAGATTAGTGCTTTCTCTATTATATTTGCATCACGGTTATGATCACTACTAAATTTATCCCTGAATGGAAAAACGTTAGCAAGCATATGCAGGCAGTCCACTGTTCACGGCCACTTTACCTACATGCAGAGGGTCAAGGGATGTAAGGTTCAGGATACAGAGTTGTACAAAGATGTTAGAATTCTAAAAAAAATTATGTTTATTATCATGAAGAAATATATACATATATATATATATATAGATAGATATACATATGTAAAATACATAAACATACAGCATTTGATTATATTATTGAAAATATTAGAAGAGAAGATGATGAATATTGTTTGTATTATCAATTTATTGTTATGCATTTTGCACATTTAAAAAGAACAATAACATTACATTTATGTAGTTGGCTTCGTGCTATGCAAGGACAACTTTGAACTGCTTCATTGATCTTTTTCTCCATAACCATTAAGCTTTAGATTTACAAATTATAATGAAAAGAAAATAAAGAAAATAGCTTAGCTTTTATACCAGCTATTAGCTTGTTGTTGTTTTTGTTTTTTTCCTTCCAACAATGGCCAAACAGGGTGACATTGAAGAACACAGTGGATTATCTCTTTTGTTTATACTTCAGATTTGTCTTTAGTAGAGAGGAAAATGGCTTTTATGGCCAATTGCACTTTTTCTCCAGAGTTGTGCAATAAAAGGATTGAGCCGAAAAAGTCAGGAGCAAAACTTTAACAGGATTTCTTTGTCTAAAAATTTGAGTTCAAGTTCTAGAATGATTTCTTTTTTGTACAAAAATGAAGGGAGGCAAACATGTTTTCTTTTCCTTTTTCTGTTTAATAAAACAGTACTTCTGTTATTTACTTAATTTCATAAATCAAAAATACTTTTAAATCCAACATAGTTTTTGACCTTACATGTTAAAATGAGAGAATAAATGTGAATTTTCTACCGCTTGAAAGTTTCCCACCAGAAGCATAGTATTCAAAGAGGGAAAAAAAACAAAGATTAAATACCATGTCTGAGTATATATTATTGTCTTTTTTTTTGCCAGGTCTGGTTTTGTTACATTTCAGAATGTGAAACATAAGACACAGTACAGTCATGAGCTTCCTATTACCTTCACTCATTTCATTATGTAAATATCACATGTTTACGGGTCCATGGCGGTTTTCATCATTGCAAACATGCTTTCCAACAATGAGTCTTTTGGTTATTCCTAGATTCCTACTGGAATATTTTTTCTTGTATTTTTATCAAACATAATATATTCTAATTTTCACTGAAAAGAACTTCAAATGTAGTAATTTTCTAAAGCACAAAAGGTCGATTAGGGTGAATGAAAACAGAACAAGATTGAATCCATATGGACATTATAAACACAAAATGCACACAAGCTCACATATCCACATGCAGTACATATGCTGGTAGTTCAGTGATACTGATAGAGGGTTGTGATTGATGTAGATGATTTGGTAACCTTCTGTAAATGTTCTCTTTTTGTTTCTTTTGGTTATGATATGGCCCTGTAAATCCTGATTCTCTGCATTAGTCTTTAAATAAAAAGAAAACAAATGACTGGTTTGTCTGCTTCTGTGGATCACCAGACAGATGTAAAAATATTTATTATTCAGATGAAATACCACGTAAATTTTTTAAGTGTTAAGCTGAAAACTTTACAAGTTATATTAAATGTTTTTCTTACCCTTTACAACACAAGAAATTTAGCAGAAAAAGAAAATTAAAATGAAAATACTCATTTTGTTACCAATCTGAGTGGTAACAAAATGAATGGAATAATTATTTTCTTGAAAATATATATAATATAATTTTTGAGTGAATATTTAAAAAAAGCTTCACATGTAATTTTTCTGGAAGTCTCTATTTCATGGAAATAACAATGTGATTTTGACATAAATATGTGAGTATTTAGGTCCTTGGAAGACATTAAAGAAATTTAAACAATACACTCAAGAATATCAGTTTTAAAGAAATCTTCATAGAATTAAACGGCTTTATTGGTTTTACTGGACAGCTTAGATCAGGGGTGTCAAACTCGTTTTCATTTTGGACAGTGTTAAAAATCTGAATGCTCTTAAAGGGCCAGCTGTGCCAGAATGTGTTGATAAAACCATTAAACTGTTAAAGTATCAATAAATAGCTTTTTGTTTCAGCATTCAATTAAAATTAAATAATATCGAACATCTTTTCACGCTGATCAGTCTCTCCAGGATTTTGTGATCGTTTTTGTGTGTTTTTTGCTATCAAAAGCACAGACTTTGTGGTGCTAATTTAGAAATATTTTGCAAGGATTTTTTACAATATTTGCACTAATGTATGATGTTAAACGTGACTTTTTATTTATCGCTGTATCAATCACCTACTATAACTTGACATCAAGTAAAGCTGAGGCAGCTTCACATTGAAACTTCCACTCAATGTCTTTGACCAATTTTGAGAAAAATTTGCAGCGAAATCAGAAAAAAATTAAAGATTTGCTGATTTTGTGTCAATTTTGCAGATTTGTGTAAAATTGGAGGAACTTATTGATGTAATTTGGAGTCTAGAGGGCCACATAAAAAGCTACGGTGGGCCAGATTTGGCCCCTGGACCTTGAGTTTCTAGTGAATAAATCAAGTGAAAAATTATGTAATACAATTGACGGAGATTAGAAATTTATAATAAATTATTCTATCCTTTACATGAGGTAAAATTTGGTCTGTCATTTGAACAAGACAGAAAAACTTGCTAAACTGAAAACACAATGCCTGTAAAACAAAGCAGGACTGTTTTCCAAGATACTTATTAATGACATTAACATAATAACTGAGTGAGTGACTGACTATATAAACTTCTTTGTGGACAACACTATCCCCACCAGAAAACTCAGATGCTTCCCCAGTGACCTGAACTGCTAAAAAGGGGGAAAAAGAGCTTTCAGAAAGGGAGTCAGGGAATTATTGAGAACAAGTAAGTTAATGCCAGTAAGTGTAGAAAAAGTTAGTGTACAGGAAGAATCTGGAGTGCCAGATCTAGAAGAGCAAAATCAGAAACATGTGGTCAAGGTGAAGAAGATCACAAAGTTTCTTCAACAGGTTCAGTTCAGGAACAAACTCAGCATCCTCCTCTCCTGTCCCCAGCTAAACTGACATCCCTCAGTCCTTTGACTCACGTCTTTTCTGTCAGTTGGAAAATGTTTCATCTTTCACCTCAGCATTGGATCCTTCTGCTTTATCATATTTGTCCTCAACTACATCAGGAGACTCTGCTGTGCCCATTGCTTCCTCTGTCACCGGTCTGTCTCTGGAAGTCAGGTGAAGAGGCAGCTTGAGAGATTGAACCGGAACAAGGCTGCAGGCCCAGATGGTGTCAGCCTCACAGCTGCAACGGCCTGTGCAGAGCAACCAAAAACAACTCACCCATCAGTCCTCTGACTTCAGACATCCCACCATTCAAGAGAGAGTTTCATCAGCCTGTCTGAGTAAGCAAACAGTCACATATCTGGAGCCACTGCAGTTTGCTTACAGTTCAATAGTGTAATTGTCACATATTAAACTTCAGTAGTTTTAAGATAAATAAATTACACGATTCACAACACTGTCAAATGGAGTAAATTGTGTTAAACTGTATAAATAAGAAAAATAAGCCATTTTGCACAACACAGAATTTTTATTTTCTTGGTAATTGTTCAGCTTCTGCTTTTGTTGCTTTGGATTATGAGCCTTCGCCTGATTCTTGTCTTCAGCTACCTTGCATGAGAATTCAGGTGCACTGGAACGTGTGCTTCTTCCTTAAAAGCATGTGAGCTACCAAACCCGCCGAGTGTTATGTAATACAGCTGCCTCCGCCTGGCAGAAGCAAAGAGAGAGTTCCCTTTAACAGTCTTTTAGTTCTTCTCCTCTTTAACCTCTGTCAGTGGATTTTTTCTTTGTAAGATCTCCCATCTGTGTGCGTGCGTGTGCATGTGTGTGTTTTCAAAAGGGACAGACATTGGGGAGGAGGGTGTGTCATGAAAATTGTATTTCAACCTTTAATGGTTCACATGTATATAAACTTTTTCTTTCTGATCTGGGATTAGAGACACCAAAACATTGGTTGAATAACATTTGACAGATACACAGCTAAGAAGTGGTTTTCTTTATCTCCTGCTTCAGGGGTCTCCAAAGTCAGTCCTCAAGGGCCAGTATCCTGCATGTTTTAGTTCCTCTTCAGCATGTCACTGTTCTGCAGAGGCCTGCTAACAAGGCATCATTTGATCCTGGTGTGTTGAACCAGGTAGAGACCTAAAGAAAGGACTAAAACATGCAGGATACTGGACCTGGAGGACTGACTTTGGACACTCCTGTCCTAGTTTCAATAAAAAGGCCGATCCATGCATTTGTCAAACCACTATCACCTCTGCAGGAACACAGAGAAACTGGAGCCTAACCTCTCTTTTGCCAAAACATGAGGACAAGTGGAATATCTTTATATCTATATATCTTAAAATAAAAAAAAAATAAATACATCATAAATTATTGTTTATTTCTCTACTGCATTAAATTAGGTTACAATAACCCTGTATTTTGTAGGAGCATTATCTGGGTACAGAACATGCTCTGATGAATATGCTACTAATTAATGCAATGTTTTGAAGTTTGTAACAGTGTACAGAACCTATATGATATATTTGGAGCATGCCCTTAAAGCCGTCTGTTTTACAACAAGCTTTAAGGAAATGTTTGGAGTCAAGGGTTAGAGGTGGGACCATTAGATTGTTTTAAAATTATTGTATGTCAAACACAAATCCAACAAACAAAGTCTTAAATGATGTGGACACATTACGCAATTCAGGTGTTGCAAAAATAATTCTAAAAATATTATTGATACTTACATTTTTCTTTTATTCAATTATATTAAGAATTTCAAATGTCCAAATTAGTGTATTAGATTCTTTAGATCAACAAGATTTCAAATTCACTCACTCTTTTCTCACTCACACCCAAGGTTTATTGAGTCATGTCTTTTCTTCAGGGCATAAATTCTAAGCAGCAACCATATCTGTGACTCACATCTCCCAAGATTTCTATTAGTCCTCTCCTTGCTTGCTCATTCTTCTGTCTCTTTTTTTCAGCAGCTCACTTCCACCGATTTCCTCCTGTCTCTTTTCTGATTACATTGTAGAAGACTCCATGGATTGCTTGGCCAGCAGCAAGAATCTGTGCTTAATCTCACTCTTAACTTGTACAACTAATTGAAGAAAGTAACAAAAATGCAAGTGTGCAGAAAGCCTAATTGCTCTACATCTTGTCCTTCAAAATGGTATAAGCCTCCACAGTGACTGTTTTTGTCTACATATTTAAAAAATTTCCTATATAAATGCAGAGACGGCAATTTAAGTTTCAAACTCTGACTTGCAGTGAAGTGGCAAAGATAAAAAAAAAAAAAACTTCCTTGATGTAGACTTGTGCCCTGAAGACTTGACTTGCACTCCTTGTCTGTGACTCAAGTCTTAGTAACATTTTTATTTCAGGTAATAAACAGTGAAAAGAAGCCAGTATCTGAACAACAGACTGCAGTTGCTGCACATTTTTACTGTGAAAGGATGTGCTTGATAATTAACCACTGATGTTTGGTGATTACAGGTGGTTAATTGATCAGAACAACATGAACTAACTATGTTAGTTGTAACTTCCTCGCAATGAAGTTAGTTGGAAAGACATGAATGTATTTCCATCTCAATGCTATATTGACATTAGGTCATTTGAGAGCAAGTTAAATAAATATCTTTATTTTCTACTTCCAGAGCCACAGGAATAGGCAGCCTGTTTTAGCAGCCGTGCTCATTCCTAAATTTGATCTTTTTGGAGTTTATTTTTAGATGTGTGCTTCTCTTTCTTCCATCTTGCTTGTTTACACAGTATGTCAGCTCCCTTTAAAATAACAAACAGGGGTTAGGTAGGGAAGCATTCTGTCTCCTCTTTTTTAAAGTATACATGGATGATTTTAGTGGGTACTAAACGGTGGGGCACGGTGTGATGTTGGTGGGACCATAATTAACCACCTCATGTATGCTGATGATCTGGTTATTTTTAGACCTTGTAGTGCTGGTCTTCAAAAGTTATTGAGGACCTGCTCACAATATGGTCAGGACTCAGGAGTATGGCATTATGTACAATGCACTAACATTTAACGTGATTATAAAAATAAAAAAAAGAAGCAGGATGAGAAACTGGTACTTCCTGACTTCTCTTTATCTCGTGCTGTTCTTGAAGTCTCTGCTTTGATAAATACCAAGGACATTATATAACTGATGACCCAGACATTTACAGACAATGTTGATTAATGTATGCACAAGCCAACATGCTTGTACCAAGTTCAGGATGCGTGTGGTGAAAGTGTCTATGTTTACTTACTTGTGGAGGCTGTACAAGCAAAGCAGTATGCAGAAACTCAAAGCAACCAGTAATAACGGCATGAGGATGTTGCTTAGGATGCTAAGATGGAGTAGTGCAAGTCTGTTATTTGTTGGTGTTTGTGTCTCCACCTTTTGCATATCCTTATGTACAGATTCATATGAAGATTACGCAATTCTATAAATAACATCATCTTGTTACCAATGGATACTGCACGAAGCTCAGTCAGGTTTAAAGTTAGAATGTGGAACTGCTGGCGCTTTTGTGATTTCTACTTTCATTTTTATTGACTTTTGTTTTCCTTAAAGTGTTTTAAAATATGGACCTATTTTTATATTCAATAAAGATAATGATGGTGACCGTGAAGCTGACCATTTGTGTACAGCTTAGTTTTTATTTTATTGAGAGCAGCGGCGCTGGTCTCATTGTTTACATCAGGATTCAGTGTTAGCTCTAGGTCAGGTCTCTTGTTAGCTCGAGGTAGCTGACCTACAGCAAACGGGAAGGAAAAAAATATATATATTATTACATTTGCTGATCTAAAAAATATGTAACAGTCTGCAGTGGGAAACTATGACTTCAATAATGCATAGTCTAATGATTATATTATGCTTTCTTTTTCTCTAAATTGTCATCTTCCTTACTCTCTTTCTTTGATTAGAACAGTCTTGTTTCTGTTTTACTTTATTCCAGTCCTTCTTAGTGAATCTAGTTTATTTCCTGTCTCTAGCTTAGTTATCTTTCTTAGATTTAGTTATTTTTCAGTATTAGATTTATTTTCCAGTCCCCTGTGTACTATCCCTTACCATTTTCTTTCTCTCTCTCCTCAGCCTGTCATCTGCTCTCCTCTCACACCTGCAACTCGTTTGCTAATCAGCCCAGGTCTTTTGTTCCAGCATTCACTCTCACAGTATTTAAATCCTTCTCCTCCTCACACGTCTTGCTTGTCAAACTCAGTTGGACCCTGTTAGATCCTGTTTCCTGGTCATGCTCCTTGTGCTTTTCTTTAGTCCTGAAGTTTTTTGTTCTTCTCTGGCTTGCTGTACCAAGTACTTACTCCCATGAGGTTTTTTTCTGTAAGTTTTTGTTCATTATTTTTTCATCAAATCTTTAAATCAACTCTCAGCCTATCTGTATCTGGATTCACTTAAACAAACACACATCATGACCCCTGACTGAGTGATTTTTACCTAGCAGTGTTTGGCAAATATCTTTTTTTCCACAACACAAACAAAATGCAAAACAGAGAACATCTATAAGGGGACAAAGACTTCATCATAGTCCATATCCAGTGCTTTTGGCTGAGCTTTCATTTGACCATATTTCTTGCCCACAATATGTCTCCAACTTTCTTGTCTCCATACAAGTCTTCTCTATCACACTGTAGTCATAAATCTTGTAAAATTGTCTACCTCAACCTTCATAATCTTCTATTTTTCTAGCTTTTACAGTTTTCTAATCTGTTTTGCTCTTCTTTGGTCATTGTTATCTCAGGGACTGGCTACACTGGTGAAGAAAGACTCTTTATTTTCCAGAACTTTTGTTTATTTGACTTGGAAATGTCAGTAGGACTAAAAAGTCTTGAGACCACCTTGGAAAAGACATCAAGTCTACACACATTCATGTGGAAACTAAGATTTCTTAAATGATTCCTAAACTTATACTTTTCAAATTCAGTCTTCAGAGACATTAGCCAAAACAATAACACCTCCTGTTCTTACACATCCGAGTACGTTTGCTAGACTTTTATTAAGATAAAAGCAGCTTTGTCACCTACTAAATTGGTTTCCATTTTGAGGGATATGCATTTAATTTGTTTGCTGGATTTGTCTTACACAATGCCAGTTACATAATATAATTAAAAGTGGCTGTTTAACCATCATTGAATTACATTTATGTGCTTTCCATTTCCCAGTCAAGCATACTTAAATCAAGAAAGGTTTCAAGCTTATTGAAATCCGTGGCTATATTTAATACCAGACAACAGAGTGGCAATTTATTTAGCCTAAATCACCTTGTGCAGTTCTTTTAAATTGGAAGTGAGGGATTGGATGTGGAATTAACTTGTTTTCTGACTTTTGATTGAGGGACTTATTCAGCTAAATCTATTTTAAATGTATCATTGATTTATAGATGATTTTTTCTTTCTGCCTTTGCCTAACAGTCTAAGATATTTTTACAAATCACTGTACTGGCATCAAATAACCTCTTGAGGTTCACCATAGTCCATACAATAATATACCCTAGTAATATGATTTTAATTTGAAACAGCAACACAAAGTAGTTTATATTTGTAAAATGATAAGAAAAGTCAGTTTTAAAACATTTACAATTATATATTTGCCAGAAGGATGAGACTGCACAAAAAGCTTTTGAAATGGACCCATTTCAAAGTAAAAACATGAATATGAAACATTTACCTGCATGAGGAATTATTAACACCAAGTATGTATCAGTTTTGGAGCCTATTAGAATTAGATTAATTTATTATTTGCTAAATTATTAATGTTACTGATCCAAGGTTATGCTGTTGGTAGATCTATTGTTATTTATTTATTTTGGTTAGTTAGTCCCTCCTCCTTGTCAGTCAGCCTCCTGCTGTGATTAACAAGCAAAAGCAGCTGCTGTGGTTGATCTGATTGTTTGGTGAAGGAGTGAACCAGTTTTTCTACCATAAAATTAACGTTTATATTCACATTTTTGTATGAAGTCAACTCTGAGAATATTTCTGTTATTTTGATAAGTAAAGAAAATACTCCTTTGAAACCAGAAAAGTCTCCGTGAGTGCTTTTTATTTTGAGTGAGTCGAAAACCTCCTCCTGAGAGACTACTCTGGCATTTTTGTCTTTTGGACTTTATTATGATGCAAGAGTAGCCGCAACAAACAGACACGACCTGAAAAGTGTGAAGTTTGTGTCTTATTTTTGGATTTATTCTTCCTACCTTTCCATGGTAAGTTCCTTGCTTAGAAATTTCTCATGCATGTGTTCTGCTCTTTAAGTAATTTAAATGCATTTATACAGTACACATAGCTTAGCTTCACTTGTACTGCTCTGCAAATCTTATTGTTTTTTTTTTGTTAAATCTGTCTTTTCCTGAGGTCTCTGTTGTATTTATCTCATATTTCATGTTGCTTCTGATTCTTGATTCATTTTTAAGTCGTGTTCTGTTTCTGGTTTCAGTCTCTTTGTTTTTCTTTTGTATTTATTTAACCATTTGGTTTCCCTCATATTTTTGATCTGTTTTTCACATATATATATATACACACTAAGATTTTTGTTTTTGTACAGCTCATAGTGAGATCTTTAGTCAGCATCAGTCTAAATAAATTAAGTTTTACAGTGTTTTGTTCTTGGTGTTCTATTTAGGATTTCTTGTCAGTTGATTTTTTTGGGGGGTTTTTTTAGTGTTGTGTTTTTTAGCACATTTCCTGTCAGCTGTCTTGCAGGAGCTTAAGCAGGCATGTAGGATATTGACCTGATGAAGGTACAACTCATCTGTCATACCCAGAAAGCCTACTGTGCACAAATAAATTCGCCAAATAATAATTATAAGGCTTGAAAAAAACAGCTCTAGACATATGGCACTCTTTTATGGACACATTTTGTGAATACATGGGCTCATGTGCCATGTCCCAGGGCCTAGGCTATATACTTCACCCTTTTACACCCTTAAATAAGAGTGCAAAGTCACACATAGTCAGTGTGAGCCCCATCTTACTAAGCGTTTATTTTGTGTCATGCCTTGTTTGATCTGAGCTGTTTTACTCTTCAGCGATTCTGAGGGAACCTTGGATTTTTATTCTTTGCACACAAGTTTTCTTCATTTCATTTGCCCTTCCTCTCCCTGCTTTTCTCCATCTGCTCTCATATCCAAATTGTCCTTCTCTTTACAAAGCCTTCTAGATCAGAGTTTCACAACCCTGATCTTCGAGGCACACTGCCCTGCATGTTTTAGATATTTCTCTGCTTTCATACGCCTGATTCAGCTGATTGCAGTTCAGCAAACACTTGTCAATTGATATCACCTGTGCTAAAGTCGGTATCACCTAAAACATGCAGGTCAGTGAGCCTGAGGACCAGGGTTGGGAAACACTGTTCTAGACGACCCTTGTTAAAAGCTACAGGAAGCATGCTTATCTATAACAAGGTCTCCAGCTCACAAGGCCTCACTTCTGTTCAGCCAAACATTGCCATTCAATCATATCTTGTTACCCTGGCATGCCCCTTTCAAACCATCCATTCTGGAAGATAAATAGCCACTCAAAGGGCACAAGTATCAAATTCAATCAACAAGCATAACTTTTTCATTTTTCTTTTTTGGCTCTACATACCAATTTCATCCATCCACATTACTGCATTTGAATTTGTAGAAGGACATTTGACCTGTTTTCCACAATGGATTACTCTGCAAAACTGACAAACTTCCAGATATAACCTCAACTGACTAGGAACGTAAAAGCTCAAAAGTTCCTTTTGAGGCAGGACTGTTGCAATTGCAAAAGCTTAAATCAATTAAGAATGGCTGAATAGCATTGTATTTGACTAGTACAATACAATCAGAAGCAATAATTGAATGTATGCTTTTTTGTTTTATATGTTTTTTTTAATTGTAGGTCTGATGTACATATCTTAAATGTTAAACTTCATTTCTGTCATTGTATTCACATAGGATGATGTGCAAACAATCATCTGAACTTGGTAAAAGCATCATTTTTTTTAGATTTGTGGCCTCAACGTGGAAAGCATGAACTTCTGCTGACCACTCCAGCTTAAATCAAGCTGCAGTACTATTTGAACTTACAGTACATCTCGCATCATTGCCCAAAGCATCCATAGCATGCTAAAACATCTATCGGTGAATTAATGTAAATTATTAAATAGTAAAGTCAAATGGATTCTTATCCGTCTGGAAGCGATGTCACTTTCTGCGTGTATCAAAATAAGCAAGATTACCAATGTGTGCATTTTTGCAGATTTTTTTAAGACTTTAACTTGTTATGGCCTTGGCTTACTCACAGTTGGAAAGATAAAAGAGAAAAGGGGCTCTTAAACTTAAACTCCATGAGTCTCCTTCTAACAATCGTTAGCCCCAAGCTTCTCTGCAGCAGCCTTACACTCTGAAAATTAATATTAATTGATACCCACAAGCCAACAAACGCTCTAAGAGGATACGCCCTACAGCAACCTTTAATGGCTGATGAGAACTGCTGGTGACTTAAGAAGTGAAGACTGAACAGGCTGCAGTCAAGACAGGCACACTTTACCAACATGCTTTAGCTCACAATTGAAGCCGACCTCTTTTGAAGACATCCAGTATAACACTTATGGGGAAGGAGCATTTTGTAGTTGATATTTTCACTAAATATAAAAAAAAATAAAAATCTGAATTAAAACTTTTATTTTTACTTTAAACTTTTACTTTATTTTACAGACCTTGTAAAATATGTTAACTATGATTAAAAGAGTCTAAAATCCTTTAGACTCTTTAGGTTCTTCAGAAAATTCCCAGCTAAAAAAATTGTGTACTACCATTTTTTTCCTTCAGTGGAAATCTTGTTTTGTCTCTGTAACAATGCCAATGCTCACACTGCTATGCAACCTGCCACCTACTTGGATGGCAGTTTATCAGATTTTGCCTGTAGTTTCTCTCAGCATCTGTGTCTTGATATGCCCAAGTTTACGTCTCAAACCAATACCTTGTATATATATAGTCAAAATATCTTTTTGAACTGCCACCTAGTTTTGAGTGCAACAGTCCAGATTCTTTAAGCTCAAGCTGAATTGTTGTTTCAATGGTGCACAAAGTTTTCTAATCAACTTTAATGAAAAACTGCATCAAAAAGTTTACAATTTTTTTCTTATACACTTTTGATGGTAGAAGGTAAAAGCCAATCATGGGGGCTTTGTGGCTCAGTGGGTACAGTCATCTCTTTGTCAGAAGGTTGTGGGTTTGATTTCAGCATCCCTTTGTCACATATTGGTGTGTAACCCCATGTTGGTTACCAATCTGTGTATCAGTATATGACTGTGTGCGGTTTAGTGAGTGCAACTGGTTGAGTGAAGCGCCTTCACTGGTCAGTATGACTGAAAAAGCACAACATAATTACATTAATTTATCTTGTAAATATTTGGTATTTAGAATAATGTCATTATTTTAGTAATTCAGTCATTTGTGCCTTTTTTTTGCAATGTGAATGTAGATCATTACATACATTTTTTACAAATGATGGCAGCTGAATAGCTGCACCCTTTGAAGCTGTTCAGACATTCAAAATATGATGATGGCGATCAGCTATGTAGAAACACATCCACCTTTTCCACAACATAAATTCACATTGGTTGTTAAAGATCAGCCACTCTCTTTTTATCTCTCTCTGTTTTTGTTTTTTAAAGATTACAGGTTTTTATTTTCTGGAACCAAATGGCTTATGCTCCACAGCATGCCGTGTGTTTATATATGTCCTTACAACCCACATTGTATTAAAGGCAGTTTTTTTCATAAGACTTGTACATAATTTGCTGCTAGCATGCAACTATTTTATAAACTACGTGTCTGGCTCACACAATACTAATACTAATGTGGTAGATAATTGCTGACATTTGCTCCCACCCTAGGCATAATTTGTCCTTCAAGTCTTTCGTCCCCCAAAATATTCCAGATTTTGTCTGGGATTTGAACTTGACAGACAGACAGACGGATGGACAGATAGATAGACAGAGCAACACATGCTAAGAGAATGAAGGAGTGAATGAATGTGACGGAGAGATACAGAAAGCACCAATTATTCATCTGCTCATCTCACTGCAGTAGATCCAGCAGGGGGAAGTGTTGCAATATTTGGTGGGTGAGCGCCTTTGTGTTACACAATTGTCTTAACTAAAGTATCTTGTTAAGCATCACATTGAGCTATATGCAGTTGTGTGAAAAACCTGAGAAGTAATCATTCATCCAGAGTTGACAAAGCTCCAGTATCCCAATGACAGTCACATGAAGACAAGGGGAAGCTGTTGTTCCCTTTTTAAAATCTGTGTTGCATTTTCACCTTGTGTCTTCTCTTGTGTATGTCTGCAAGTCTGGCGCTGTTAGAGGAAAGGTACATAAGGAACAAGGCAGAAAGGGAGCTGTTATGAACCATGAAATGTCTCCCCTCACTTGGGAGAAGATGACATTTTAAAGATTTTGACAAAAGTGAAAGACGCAGACTTTCACGTTCACAGAAGATCAGAGTGGGCTACATGGAAATCTTGGGTTTAGATTCATTGTTTTCTCTTACACACACACACACAACCAAATTTTTAATTTTAGTAGATAATGTTTACGCAAGTTAAAAGGAATTATATACAAATTGCTTAATTTAAAGAGGGACGCTAGAGGACAGTTAATAGTGTATTTCGAACCTTATCACTATCGTACTAAATCCACTCCATTCACTTCTATTTATTTGTTTGTTCTTGTATTCTTTGCTTTAGTATTAATTTGGTATTAATTTAGCTTGTTTGCTTATAAAATAGAGCTGTAATTTAGCAGTACATTTGCTTTGCCATGATAATGAGACCTTGGTATTTTTCAGCAAATGTCAAATTCCTTCAGGCCTTTTTATGCGTCTTGCCTTTATTTTGTGACATGAACAAGCAGAAAAGCATGTGCCTTGTTGTCATTGTGCTGGGATGTACAGATGGAGTCAAAACAATGAACTCCCTCCTCCTATACCTGAGGTCTCTTAGGTGTGATAAACAATAAGTTTATTACTTGCTATCATTATAGAGTTTTCAAAAGCTAAATTATCCTTCAACTCAATTTCAGGCCATAATTTTTTTTTCAATTTCATTTTGAGGTTAAAAAAATAATGATGTTGCTTTATTATAATATCATTATACTATTATAAGCATTTTCTCTCTAATTTTGTTCTTTTGATTCTTTATTGTATAAAGAAATCCTTCCCTTGGTTCGACTATTTCTGATTGCAACCAGTTTGAGTTGGAGCTTGTTCTTGTGTGACCTGCTTTTGTGTGTGTTTTTCATTTAGCATATTGCAAAGAGTCATAAATTAACAATTCAAATTGTTCCAACAGTTTCTAAAGGCAGCATTAGCTTTAGCCCCCAAGAGCCCCTTTATTTATCTATTTTACTCCTCAGTATTATTGGATCTTTTTGAAACAATCTTTTTACTGATTTTGTTTTCAGCAGTTATGACAAATATATTAGGTTATAAAAAACTGAATTAAAAAAATTATGTGTAAATGCAATGGTATTAAAACAAAAGATTGTTTGTAACTCAGATATACACAGTTGACCCACTGTGAGCCTTGGCAGTGAACTATTTTTCAGTATGGTGTATGATGATTTATTTTTCTTAAAACAAAACAAATCATTCTTTCTTGATATCCTCCTACCCACATTGCTACACAACCCTCTAGCCTTCTGCTCCATTCTCTGTTCCAAATTAGGTGTCAAAGCCAAATCATAACATCATGTGTATGAATTTCTTTCTTCCTTAGGAGAAACCACAGACTTTGGCCCTATTGACAAGCTCTTTCAAGGTTGTAGTACTCCAACCAGATGTTGGCGTATTTGGCGTTCCCTTTTGTCATGATATCATCTCACAGTTCTCTTGCTTTCTGCATGTTCTTGCAGTGGTGGGCCTCTATCCGAGCCCAAATCTGTGTAATGGCACAAGATGGATGTCCACTTTCACCAAACCGTTCTTCAACATCTTGCTTCGGGTAGTCTAGGGATTGAGACTACCTGATACTTTGGCCCTAAGTAAAATTACACAGGACTGTGGTTTTTAGAAGGCATAATTGTGGTAACAACTGTTATACCAATACATTTGTTGAAAAAGACAAAGACCAGCAATAAGCTCACATGACTTAAGCAAGTAGTAAACCAAGTAGCATCCTAAACGTTGTGGACACACTGATGGAAGCGCCGGGTAAAAAAGTCCCAATGCTGAGAGACAATTTGGTCTCTACAGAGAGTCTCGTTGGTCTTTTCCTATTTCAGGAGCTGATAGGTAGCTGCTGAGTTGCAGCAGAACTCTTACAATAGACGGAGATCAGGATCACATAAAAAAGGAAGAAAAATGAAAAAAGCCAACGCAAACCTGATCCACATGACCCTAGAATTACCAAAATTCTCCTTGATGCCCACCATTTTCTTGTGCAGTTTTTAAACTAAGTGCATGTTTTAAGCGTTACATAAAAATAACAGATGTATCTGTAAGTGTTATGCAATGCTGCAGCTGCAATTGACAAATACAGATACCATTATTTGATTAATAAAAAAGGAGTAGTGGTGGATTCAAATTTGTCCAGCCTGAGTTATCATCTGATTCTTCCAACATAACATACCAACTCTACGAAAAATAAACCTGCCAAGGCCAGAAGGGAAAATAAAAGCAAAAGCTATTTTTACAGGTGGTGTCATTGTTATTTACTGTAGGGCTCAATCATTTTGAAGTAACTATCAAAATGTTTGAAATATGTGACTACAGTTTATTTGTTTTGAGCTTCATGTACTTCTATTTCAGATCTTGGCTTTTATATTTATAGACAAAACTCCACCTGAAGAAAGGAAGAAACTCTATGCAAGCATAAAAAATCTATTTAAACAGTTATGGCCAGTAAAAGAAATAAAACCATTGAGCAAATGTGAAATGCTTACACAGGCAGAGGGGCTTTTTTCTGGCTCGACCAGAAAAAAGCTAATGATGTTATGGTTAACTCCAGCTCATAACAAGGCTGTGGCTCAGAGGTTAGCAAAGTGAAGAAAACAGAAAAGAAACCACTGCGGACTTTGTTTCCTGCTGAGAAATATGTCCAACGTAAAACTAAAAACATTTACTGAAAGACTGACATCTATATGTTCACAAGAAAGCCATGGAAAACATGTTTGTGTTCTTTTTTTAAGAGAGGCACAAAAGTAAGCTGTTTCTCATCAATAGTAAATGCTTTCAGTTATATTTAAAACTTTGTAAAAACAAGGAGTTTGTGTATGTAGAATAATCTCCTTATGAGTATAAAGGTGCATGATTAGTTCTCTAATAAATGTCGCTAAGTGATACCATATTCCTTTTAACATTATCGGTTACATCCATGATTTTTAATTTTGTTAAAATATCCCACCTATGCATTGGGATTTTGAACATTTCAAAAGATTTCTGACACAATTTGTGTGCATAAAGGAAGACCGACAGTTATTATAGTGAAAAGTGTGAAGACAAAAAGCAAGATAAAAATCTGTAGAGGTTTTGAATGCTATCCAAAAAAGACATTAAGAAGTTACTTAGATAAATCTATAATGGCTCACAGGATGCAGCAGCCTCACAGCTCTAAATCATATCAAGCATCTAGATAATTGTTCTCACAGTAGAAAAACTACATCCTACTTCCAACCCCCAGAATGCTCATTTACCCTGCCCCATCTGTCTGAGTGAGGGGATTGGTTAATGCGAAAGGCTTAGGATGAAGTATGAATCGGATGATGGGTTCTGATGATTTAATATACACTAAGAAGAGGGAGTTACCGGTTTTATTCTGTGGTAAAATGAAGTATAACAAAGCAGGAACAACACAAACAGCAGCACATTTGGCAGTGATGGTTATTGTGACATGACAACATTTAGTCATGATTTATTGAACGTCTACGTTTCCGCAGTGAAGTTCACACATTTTTATGGCATCTGTAAAATAAATGGGACTTTTTTTTACTACAAGGGAAGCGACTGAGAAAATTTTTCTCAAAGTCAGCAAGATATTTCATTGTTGGGGTCCATTAAGAAAAATGCAATCAGCCAAAGCTTTACATCACTCTTATAAAACACCAACTTAAATTTTCTGCAAGATTGTCTAGCTCATATTTTCAGATTGACTTTACTGTGTATTTTAAATGCCCACCGATTCTAAATTGTTGCATTTTATATACATGGTTCAGATTTTGTCACACTCAAGGTAATGGAAAAAAAATCTTTTTTTTTACCTTAAAACATAAATGGGTTAAAATGCAAGCTGAGAGATGCTTTAAAATGTACATAATAAGATAAAGAGACTGGAAC
Source organism: Girardinus metallicus (assembly GCA_903067095.1). Classification (NCBI taxonomy): domain Eukaryota; kingdom Metazoa; phylum Chordata; class Actinopteri; order Cyprinodontiformes; family Poeciliidae; genus Girardinus; species Girardinus metallicus. Next base: position 11,659 of record CAEGAE010078764.1, on the reverse strand, counting down.
TCAAATATAAGGATAAGCTATTGGGATGTTATGGATTATCTATATCTATATTTATGTTTTTATTAGGCTTAAAAATGCAGGTAATCGAGTCCAGTTGAAGCAGACAACCAACATGTTCAAATATACTAAATAGCATGACATGATCAGCTCTAAACCTTACTCTATTAACAAATTACTGGATTACTCACCCTCCTGCCTCAGACACACAAAACTTTGTGCACTTGGACTTTACTCCTTTTTTATTAGTCCAATAATGGATTAAATAATTTAATAGTAGATTAAATAATTAATCCAATAATGGCGTCTGTATTTGTCAGTGGCATAGCACTTTCAGATACTTATTTTTATGTAACACAGTTACCTTAAACACTCTGAGTTTCTGGTCTAGTTTGAAAAATGTTCAAACATTTACAAAATTACAAATATAAAAATTAAAATGACACATTACAACATTTAAAATGACACTAATAGGTTCTGCAGCACTGCTTATTTGTGTTTTTTTTGTCGCAACTGAATGTAACAAATTAAAACCAATTTAAATAATAACTATAGATTCAATAATAAGGAAATTTTAACAAGGAAAAATAGACACTTTTAATATACTTTTGTATTCACGTGTGATTTCCTAGGAATAACACCGGTCATATCTGGTACATTCAGCCAGTGACTTGACATGAGATAGGATAAAGTATAAGCTATTAAAGACTGAAATCTGAATTCTATACCAACTATTTAATGTGGGGTGTTCAATCACATAAAGAAAGTCTACTTAACATGATTTCAAATTTGTGACAAAAATGTAATATGGTCTGATACATAATTTAAAAATATTTATAACACAATGTCATACAAATCAGGATTTATGAGGTACTGCAAGCAGACCACATTAGTCCTCATTTGGTCATCTGCAAGTAAGAAAAATGAGTGTGAAGCACCTAATGAATTACTCAAACCTTCAATGTGTGAAGTCCAAATTGACCCTAACATGACGCCAATCAAAGGAGAAAACTGGATAATTGAAAATCTTTAAGATATAAATGAACACAGAATCTCATTAACCTTTTAGAGCAGAACATCAACAGCTCTAGGTTTTAGTATGTTCACTTTCTTTTGTTCATACATTTAGTATTAGAGGTGCCTTTTACTAACCTAAAACTCACACAAACATATGCATCACTATGTTGTATAGATATTGTGTTTTGTCCAGGAGTACAATTCTTAAATTAAATATGAATTGTCAAAATCTGTAAAATACCGAATCTGTAAAAGTTATTAGAAATAAAATGACAACTAAACTTTGACATTATCAAGCGCTATGCCCAAGAGGGGCTCCATTAGTGAACGATGGGCTTAAGGCAACGTTTCAGATATATGTATCAATCTTTTGCTCAGAGCATATGCACTTTGTTTAATTCTTTTCCTGTCAGTTGATAGACTCTGCATAGTCACCCCTCTGACCTGTGAATAACCTCACAGAATTTCATTGTTCCTTCACTCTGAGATGCATGAGAGACGGGAGTATGACACACAGACATGTAAATACTGCAATGCTAGTTAGCTTAGAATATAAAACAATTAAACAAAATAAATGGTAGATGGTCCACAGTAGTGATGAATCATACATGAAACATACACACATGCACACGTGTGCAACACTGCATGCATGCTTGATATGAGGGATTGCTGCAAAGCGTTCTCTACATGTTCATCCTGGAGGAGGGAATGCTGCAACTTGTTGATAACCAAGATCAGTTGGAGTGGATGTATGATTAGATTGAAATTACTTTTTTTGACGTGTCTTGAGATGATGCATTGTGATTTGGTGCTTTATTAAATTGAATTGAATTAAATAAAATTAATGTGCTTGTAATGACTGGTATGTTTACCCCCAAAACCCTAGACATTTTTAATATATTTTAATTCTGTAGAGCAGCATACATTTATTTTCTTTTGTTAAATTTAGAGACACTAATATTCAACACAGTTAATGATGTGTGGAAATTTAAACATAAAGTTTCCTTTCAGTGGAAAAAAATGTGAAGCCTTCATTATGAGCACAGCAAATTGTCTAGCACTGCTGCGAATGGCCAATGTGCCTGACGTGCACAATGAGATGGAGTACTACGGCCTTGGGTTGAACAGATGTTATGTAAGGATCCCAGCAGAGACACGGAAAAAAGTAATGAGCATTAGATAAAACCCTCTCCTACGCAATGAGTTTAAATCTAAAGCATTAAGGAAAATTATTGAAGCAAAGACAAAATGCTTGATCAAGCAAGACAAGTCTTGTGTTTATAAATTTCAGGTGCTAAATCACACTAAAATCTATGTATTGATTGTCCTTTTGAATGTGTGAAGTATTTTTAAGCTTAGACTCATTGATGTAAACTGTTAAAACATTTTTCATAACCAACAAATTGTCACATTTGTTGCCAGTAATCATGCATTATTAGTATTGGGTAATTATATTACTGGCTTTAAAGGTTATATTCCTCATGTAAAATGTTATTTTGTTATAATCCTGGAATTTTTACTGTTTTTCTGTTGGAGAGAAACCCTCCTAACGTCATTAAAATGAGGCACACAAAAATATTTGCTTGAGAATCAATCCTTTTATAGCTTTCCTAATTAGTTTCTATATATTTTAAGCACAGAATGGAAGGTATATGGTGACCAACTTATCTTACTGTGTCTGGTATTTTGCATGCATTAGAAGTAGAAAAATTGGACAGTTTCTGATGTTTCTGAAACGTTTCATTTGTCTTGTCGGTTTAACCAGAATTATCATCTATATGATATGCTCCGGGGAAACATTTGGGCTTTATCTGTTATCAATAATCAAACCAAGAAGGTGTCTTTATAAACAAAAATGGCATGACAAGATAGCACCGATCGTCAAACTAAACTGATAAACTGACTAATTTCTATTGATAAGACAACAAGTAGGGCTCTGGTTCAATCTTGGTGGCAAATTGTGTAAATAGAGACTCACAGTACACCTTGAAGTCGAGAGCATCAAAGTTAAGAAGATAGCTGAGAACTACAAAAGTAAAGCTATATTATTTTATTTTTTATTTTTTGCATTGTTGTGCTTTGAGGCAATAAAGGGATCACACAGAACAATTATTTGTGAGTGCAACTGCTCTGTAATGGTAAAGATATAATTTTGATGGTAAGGTAAAAAAAGACGCTGGAAGTACATCTCAAAGCAGATACGTATGTTTGTATCACCACAAAGTGCATTCACCAGCTCTCAGGGGTCAAATATAAGTATTTTTTTAAAAACAAACATTTCACAGATTAAATTTTTGCTCTATCCTTTCATAAACCCGCCTGTAACCCCCCAACAGATTTTCCCTTTTGGGCCTGTCTTTTGCAATCTGTAGCATCTGCTATGGTGACTTTGGACTCATTTATATTTTTTGTTTTGATAAATCTGTAACCCTAAAGGAACCATAAAAGCTTCCGAAATAATACAAGAGCGCAAAGCTGAAATTTGCTGTGATCTACCTTCGGGAGAGGAGATTATACCCGCTTAACGTCAAGCTTTCCAAATACTACATAAAGAGGCCATGAAATCAGCCAGTTACATTTTCTTATAATCACAGCAGAGAAGTGAGTTACTGGTAGGTACCTCACAAAACCACAACCAGGAAAATGTGTGGAAACTTTATAGGGTTAGGGTGAATGAATAATCTGAATGAATCGTTGAATAATCTGAATGAATCGTTGAGCCTTAACACAACAGATGGCTACTAGAATGAAAATACAAATGAAAAAGTTTAATGATGAAAGAAGTTATCCCTGATTCTGGCCAAATGTATGTAAACTTTTGAGTGTTTGAGTTTTGGAGTTTTGAGGAATTTGGCAAATAGAAATAATTTAGGTAATTCTAACTGATCTAAAAAAGAGGTTTGGCCAGATGTAACTTCAGACAGTGAGAAACTGTGCATGTGTCTTCTTATTTGGTTTATGTTATTATCTAGTTTCAATTGTATTTAAGATAAAATTAAGTCTGAAAAGTTAGACCAAGCCAAAATATAAATTGTATGTATTTATTAGTTACGATTACCTTGTGAAGACTTAACAAAAAATTAAATTTACTTTAATACATTGCGAGAATGTTACAAGCCTGTAATGTTTGTATTTTCTGCTATGACAAAAAATGGCATCTTCAAAGAATTCAAACCCAACTGTCAAGTGTAATATCTGATAAACCGTTTTGTGTATTGTCTTGCATTCACTGCACATTCTACCTACTGCTATTTATAACTTTTAGACAGATGGTCTCACCTAATCATCAAACATGAACTTGACTGCTGAATCTACAGCTGAAAGGTCTCCTCTCTGTGGTAATAAATCAAAACCATTTTCTGTACATGGTTTCAACTTGGATATGTTTTTCTCAGTTAACACAAAGATTTCTGGTTTGTTAGAACAACCTAATTATTTCACCTAGGGTGCAACTTTTTCTCTTTAAAGTTATAACAAGAAGGTTTCAGTTTTGACTGACTTTAGGCCGTCAAATATACATATGTGCCAAGATGATGTGCTATTTTCTTTATTTCCTTTTCTTTTCTTTTATATTAAATGTAAGAAATAGTTTCAATTTGGAGATTAGCAAAACCCCCTCCCCCATCAAAAATGTGAAATGTTATTCTGAATTGCTTTAACCCCATCATGTTATTCACACCCACTAGCTTTAGTGCTAACATTTTTGAAGTGCTTACCTTTTTCAGGTTTTTTCAAAAAAACATTTTGTTTTCTTAGCATGCAGGTAAAATATTTTCTACTATAACAACTAGAGCTAAGAACATTTGCTAAGCCTTTTCTTTAATTTAATCAATTCCATTTTGATGTTCTTTTTTGTTTTCTTTGCTACTTTGATCATCATATATAATCAAGAAATGTAAAAAAGCAGCTTGCATTTCTTCGGAAACTAAGAATCAGTAAACTCTGCATGTCATTATGAATAGTTTATGTTAGACATGATTTCTCATACAATAAAAAGTACTCAGGCCATGAATAGTCTTATTGTTGATATTAGCAGTAAAGTTTTAGGCTACTCAGCAAAAAGACAATCAGTCAATCAATCAATCAATTTTTTTTTTGTATTGCACTTTTCAGCAACATTTCAAAGTGTTTTACATCGTAAAACTGCAATGATACAAAGTCACAGAACACAGTCAACAATTAAAACTTTATATTTTGTCAGGTGCCGTCGTTACACATCAGATTGTTGATTAATGTTTCATTGATTATGATTCAAAAAGAACTCTAAACAGGTGGGTTTTTAGTCTAGATTTAAAGGCTTTGTGTTTCAGATGTTTTTCAATTTTCTGGGAGTGTATTTCACATTTGTGGTGCATAGAAGCTGAAAACTGCTTCCTTTTGACAAAAAAATCACTTATTTTGCTGAGAGCAACTAAAAGCAAACACAAAATATCTATTCTAACCGCAGTTTGTAGTAATTGGGTTACTGTGATTGTGTTTGTAATAAACCTTTTTTTAATAAATAGATAAAGAAAGCAGATTTCAACAAGACAAGAAATGCTTTATGCCGCCCTTCCTGGGAGTCTCATTATCATCATAGAGCACCAAATGACAGCTGGACACTCAAGTAGTTAAGGAATCCTTTCTTATGGAACTTTGATAAATTGCACTACAAACCAACTGGCAGTATAAAAAGGCTTTTGAAAGTTGACTTACAGCAAAATAGACATGGCACTTTCAGGTCAGGCTCTATTTTAGATATCAGTTTTATTTTTGAGGAATATCACACCATAGAGAGTGCTTTCTCATGTTCACATCCAGAAGCTTTAAGAAAAATCTGATGTGTGTTTGCCAGATTCAATAAATAAAACACATCGCTGCATCCAGGATATTTTGCATAATTAAAAAGTTATTTTCACATTTATTTGTGTTCTGTTGCTTCAGTGATAGGTTCACATTAAAATGTCTTGGAATGTACTGTGTTTGCTCCTGACATTACATCACTTTGGACAGAATGCCAGACTGTTCTTCATATCCAATAGCGGATATAGGAGATCATTCTGCTCCCACAGCTTGATGCTAACAGAGTGAGGCTGTAATGCCATATGTGTGGGTTGTAAAGCTGGAATGATAGTGGAACTGGGCATCTGTGCATTCAGCATTGCCATTAAGAAAGAATGTACCTCCCCCAGCTATTATCTAAAGATGACACAAGATATCATGGCTTCCAAACTCACACATATGACTTTGTGTGGAGAGAAAATGGGTGCCAATAAGAATGAGATCATAGTGACTCTTCTAAACAGAAAAGTCATCAAACTATCATTTATAGACACACTGTCTTTATTGGCTATAATGTAATCCATGTGATTATGAATATCAAAACCCCAAACACATTTAATAGGTTTTCATTTAAATTTTGCTGTTTGTTTAAATATTATTGCATTTTATGCCATTAACAGTCAGTTATTCAATTTTGTTTAGTTGCACTGCTGTATGGCATACTAAGCTCATTATATATCCATCCATGAGCTAACCATGCCCCAATCAACACAATTTTTTTCTCTGGAAACTGAATATAATTTACTCAAAGAAAATATTCTTCCAGTGTAAGAAAGAGAGGAAAAAGAAATGGGAAAACTCCAGCCCATCATAGCTTTTAATGTGGCCCTCTAGACTTGCATAAATAAGTAGAACCTTCAAGATAAGAGGTGTGCTTATATATTATTATCAATCAAACCAAATCAAATGTTTTTATTTGTAGTCTGCTAAATTTCATTAATGTGAAATGATGTTCAAAAATTTGAAATTTTAAGAAGCACTTGTTGAATGCAAAGACAGCTATTTATTAATATTTTAGCAGTTTTTTTATTGGACTTTGATCCTTGAGAAGAGGGACAAAACATGTCCTATGGATAAAGCACAAAATTTGAATAAAATATACACAAAATATATATTTTTAAATATCTAACCTGGGGCCATGTGAGCACAACAATGTGTGTTTTCATGGTGTTTGCTGAATATTTTTCATTTTAAACATTGTAGTAGGTGGACGGGGTCTGTAAAATCCCTTGACCTGGAGCAGAACTCGATACATTATAATAGTTTAAAACAAATAAAGGAATACTAAGATAATATATTATGACAATTAGGTACATGTATTCAAATAAATAATTATAAAAGTATCAATAAATTGAATTAAAAATCATTTTTATATATTTTCCAACTCAATTGAAATTTGTCCCAAGTTTCTGTCAACACCGTCAGACATAAAAAGAATGTAAAAAAAAATCAGGCATTATTGGGGGCATCAGAACTTCTGAGGACCCCATGACCTCTTCCTTCCTCTTCCTTTGCTAACAGGGCTAAGCAGCTCTGGTTAGCTTATGTTATTCTTTAGTTTTTTTCTTCTGTTTTATTCCTAAGTTGTTCGTCACAACCATGATGTGTCAACACCATAACTGACAATTTACAAAACTTTGATGAAATTTTGTGAAATAAATGCTTAATTTTAATATACTGCAAAGAATTCATTGACCTGATAAGCTACAAAATGGCCTCCTTCAGAATAACATTATGAATAGAGGTAGTTTGGCATTTTGTCAACTCCATCAGTTTTTAACCAACGGTGTGACTCTTTCAGTGATGGTGTTGACAAATCTCACTTAAATGTGCAGTTAATTCATTTTTAATGTATTTTACATAAATTGCATTACCTCACATGTATCAGGTATTTCTTTTTATTCACTAGTTTGTCACCACCTTCAGTTCTGTGTCAACTCCGTCATGCACTGTCAACTCCGTCAGATGGACTTTATGTTGTTTTTTGTTTTAAATAATATTTCTTTTGTTTCCTGAGAAGCATTTGTGTGTAAAACTGAGAAAAAACATCACTAATAAGATCACTAAAAAATAATTTTATATTTATTTTTGTCATATGGTGTTGACAAAGTTCTGGGTCAGGTCCATTAAAAATGTAATTTTCAAAAAAATGTTGCAACTGGGTGCCTGCACCTTAGCATCTTTCCATTTCCAAAACATTATTTGTCATATTTGAATACATAATAATTATTTTTTTTTTTTGGGGGGGGGGGCATTTACACCCATTTTGTTCCTCTTCTCAAAAATCAATACAAATGCTGGCACAACCGGCCCTTTGAGTTTTGATTTGACACGCCTCAAATAGCTCCTCAGCCATGAATAAGTGTTTTATTTCAATTCAATTCAGTTAATTTCTATAGTGTCAGTTCACAACAGATGTTATCTTAAGGCACTTCACAAAGCACACATATTATGGTCAGATCATTTCAACTGTACTTAAAATACTCCTTGAAACATTTTTAAAAAAAGACTGCAAAAAAAGCATATAGCATAAAACATTTTTGCAGCATCTTATTCACTCAGTGTAAATCCTATTTGTAAACTGAAGTTAGTAGAGCTTCTGCTGCTTCAGCTTAGCAAAGGATTGGATAATATTTTACACTCACTTGTTCATGTGAACACTTTGTTAGTGGTTCCCTTCCTTTTCTAACATGAATGGACGCCATCACAAAGACATGGATAAGCAAGTCTGGTGTGGAAGAACTTGATCGGTGTGCAGAGAGTCCAGATCTAACCCTGAAAGAACACCAGTGGGAGAAATTAGAGCAGAGACTTTAAACCATGCCTTCTCGTCCAACACTAGTGTCTGACCTCACAATTACGCATCTGGAGAAGTAAACAGAAATTTCCAGAAATACAAAACTGTGAATGCTGTTATCTAATCAATACCGAAATTAGGAATTGGATACCATTTGAATTCATATATACATTTCACCGCAGCACCAGAACAGATTAGTTAGTAAATAAAACCCAACTGCCTGCCTGACTGTGGAGCTGTCCATGGTGCTGAGCTGCGATTATCAGAAAATCAGTACACCTAAGAGATATATATATATACATATACATATATATATATATGTATATATATATATATATACATATATATATATATCTCTTAGGTGTACTGATTTTATATATATATATATACACTTCCGCTTTCTGAGATCGCGCATGTGTTGATCTGTGCTGCAGCAACGTGCATCAGCTCCTTTCTGACCCCGGCGTTAATCTGCATTCATTCTGAGGTTCCAAGCTTTTCTCCAGTGCTCGCTGAGTGTTTGATCACTCGAGGCTTCGTCCTCTGTGGTAGGTCCGTAGGCCCCTTCTAGGCTGTCGTACGGGACACAGACGCGCAAAAAAAAACAGACGAGCTGCACCAAGTCGAGCTTGCCGACTCGCATCGATTTAGTTCTGCCTGCTCGCACTTTGAATCACGTCGTTTCGTCCGTCTTGGGTTTAGAATCGCAGAGCCGCTACTGTCAGCGTACGTAATGTATCGCTAAGAGGAAACACAGTAAATAGACGGAGACGTCCATCTGCAGAAAAGAGGAAATGAAGATGGTGATGACGGCTTCACCGAAGGCAACCTCTAGATGCTCAATAGCAATGGCGAAGCCTTCCCTCCCACTGAAGCGGTTACTCTGGGTGTTTATTGTCTTTAGTCTATCTCAAAGGTAAGCTATTAAAATGCACATTTCCTTTCAAATCGTGAATCTATGTCGGCTCTGTGGATCTGTTCTAACTGCACATAGCATTACATGCCTCCTCCCATTTAATACCACCCTGCTCTTTACGGATTTCTAAGCGATGAAAATCTTGATAGGGAATAAACACGGTGGGTATTAATGTTTACTTTCATATACCTGTGACTTGAAACTAAACGAGCTTTAATAACCTCATCAACACAAAGATTGAATTATTTCTATTTACTGAAAACAACGTCAGAAACATCCACATAATGATACTGGGTGTAAGATTTGTTACTGTTTAATCTTTCGGTGAAATGTCTCCTGCAGATTCTCTCAGTATGTCTCCGGTTAGAAATAGCATAGTGGCAGGCTAAGTTGGGGGAAGCTAAAGCTACATAAGCTCTCTTCAAGGATCAAGTCTATTTCAGGAGTCAAAGCTTCCTTTATAAACTCATGTGTCAGATAAGCCTCAGGTGAAATATTGGACAACTGTCAGCTTAATTTAAGAACTTGGGCATTATTGAGAGCTTTTGTATTTTTTATCTGAAATAAAAAAAAAAAAATCAAAATGGCAGACAACCACACAGAGAACATAAGAGAAAGGCACGGACACACTAAGTGATCCTCAACATTTTTTGTGTTCATTTTATCTGTACTTCAAGTGTGGGTGATTTTTCTTTTTACAAAATAAAAGCTGTGTGCCAGTTAGTTCATTCCCATGTGCAGAGAGAAAAAGAAAACAGCTGGTATTTTTCTCCTCCCATCGTTTCCTCTTGTGCTGCTTGAAGAGTGAAAAATGGAGGCAGATAAATCAGTCTCCATCACGTTAATCGCAACCTCAGGGCTCCTTGTCCAACCCTTCCTTTGTCAGGCCTGTTTACTTCTAATTGTGTGCGTGATTAGTGTTCATAATGTGTCAGGGTAAACACAACACTCTTCACATTTACATCTGAGGTTTCTTATGAAATTTAGACATTGTGCAAGAAGAGTTCAAACACCAAGAGTTAATGTAAATCATAGCAAAGGTTTTTCCAGTTTACCTAAAATAGTCATATAGGGAAAGATATTTTTTAAATGAAAGTCACAGATTATATCAAACATATTTCATTTTGACAATGAAGGTCCTGCAGATGATTTAATTAGCAGTTGTGTTTGTTTCCTAGCTTTTTTTCATACAGTTAATTATGATTTATGTATGGAAGCTCTTACATAAGGCATTTTCCAAGGTCTCTGCATGCTTTCAGTGTGATCTATGCCACTTTGTGACTCACCAACATCTGCTATGTGCATTGATGTCAGACTGCATTATGATACATGGACCTCAGTGCAGGTCCAGATATAGATCAAAGCTGCTACATGATCCTGGTTAAAACCAACAAACAAAATGCAGGAAATGTGTTTGGACATCGTTTCATTTATCAGCAACTGATTATGAGATGTGGGTCATGAAAACATTGATATCATGCAGCCTTGAAGAAGTCATGTAGGGCTGTTGTAAACGAATATTTTAGTAATCGCGTAATCTATCGATTATTCTTACAATTAATCGGGTAATCGGATAAAAAAAAGATAAAATAAAACATTGGTAAATCTAACATAAAAGCAGTGTTACTATCGCATAGCAACATCAGTCCAATGTTTCACATTTGAGCTTCTCTAACAGTTACTTTTCTGTAGTTAGAAAATTAACCTGTAACAATAATAGCTCACTTTGTTAACTTGAAGTTATACAAAAATCTGAAATTATATTCAATGTAATAATAAAGAGGCAGCATCACAAATAGCCTATCTATTTGTGAGCAGGTTATTATGAAAAAATGTCTATACTCCAGCTTTCTGTTTCTGTTTTCATCTTCAGTCAGTTTAATAGATGAACTCTCACCTTGCAGCCATTTATAGCTTTGTGTTCATGTTAGCGACAGGATTTGACTATGAGGGGCCGTTTAGGACAAAAACTATGTTTTGTCTCACACACTACTAAAAACTCACACACACACAAAATGTTAAAATTGCACATACATACTATTAAAATGTCACAATTTTTTTTCTCACACGCATACATAAAAGACTAAGATTGCACATATAAACTAATAAAA